>JAYMTK010000936.1:0-18511 GCA_036897405.1 Pelargonium myrrhifolium
AAACAACTCACATTGCACCTATAATTATCATAATAACAATATTTGGCATTACAAATTTTGACTAACCGTGCAACGCACGGGATAAAAAACTAGTGTTGTGGTAATTAGAGTGGCAAAATCGGGTCAGGTCGGGTTTTAATTATATAATCTTTTCGTCTCAAAATGAGTGTCATATTTTTTATTTTGAGGATTATTAAGGATAATTTAGTTAGTGTGGTATATTTATTCTTATATCATCGTGCACATGTGTTATAACTAATACTAACTAACTTATCATATGAATGTTATTATACTATAACTCACTTCTTTAAAAAGAAAAATAACACTCATTTTGGGACAAAAATGCAAAACAAACAAGTCATTTTGAGACCTACACTGGTTTTGCTGATTTGTATGATTTGAAATTTTACATGATAAACCCGACCGGACTAGCTTAGGCTTCGATTAGGATCAGGTAAAAGTCCAATTAGCCATCTCTAGTAGTAATGCTGTAGGAAACAGTTTTGCTACAAATTTGCGACAATATTTTATAGTAGGAGAAATCATTGTTACAAATTTCAAATGGTAACAAAGTTGTAGCAATTTTGTCACACATTGCTACAAAGTAAGGACAAAATTGTTGCAAGGTTTTGGCTACAAGTTAACCACACATTAAATACAAAATTGTCACATTTCCGACAAAATTGCTGCAAGATGTTACTGCAAGTTTACTTCAAATTTGCTACAAATTTTTGCCACAAAGTTGCTACAATTTACCTATATTTTTTTTAAAAAGTTTGCACAACACAAGTTGTTTTTTAGTTTTGCTACAAACTTTCTACAATTGTGAAACAATTCAATCTTTTGCAGGTTGATGCGGTTCGAGCTGCATTGAACTCCATGAACTTCAAGAACGTGGAGATTGTGGTCGCCGAGACTGGCTGGCCGTACAAAGGAGATGCCAACGAGGTCGGTCCAAGTCTCGACAACGCCAAAGCTTACAACGGCAATCTCATCGCACACCTCCGCTCCATGGCCGGGACTCCACTAATGCCGGGGGTTTCAGTGGACACCTACCTCTTCGCAGTGTACGACGAGGACTTGAAACCCGGACCCGGGTCCGAGAGAGCTTTCGGGCTTTTCAAGACCGATCTCTCCATGACCTATGATGTTGGCCTTGCCAAAACCAGTACTCAGGTGATCAGTCCCCAGACTCCGGCTATTGATGCCACTCCAACAGCAAAAACTCCGGCGCCGAAGAAAGGAGCATGGTGTGTGCCCAAGGAAGGAGTGTCGGAATCTGAGCTTCAGGCGAATCTGGACTATGCTTGCGGACAAGGAATTGATTGCACTCCACTCCAACCAGGAGGAAAATGCTTTGAACCCAACACTTTAGCATCTCATGCTGCTTATGCTATGAATCTCCTGTACCAAGCTTCTGGGCAGACCCTGGGGACCTGTGATTTCCTACAAACGGCCACACTCTCTTCCAACAATCCAAGTAAGCTTTCTCATAAACAATTTTTTTGTTGACAATATCAACATTCTATTCTATGATGAGACTTGAACTTGAAATTTAAAAAAAAAAAAAGTCTTAAACCACTTGATATTTGGCTGTCGGTTTCTAAAAAACAAATTAAGATTATGAGCTTAATTAATGGTGTGTTTTTTATTTGTGTAGGCTATAATAGTTGCATCTATCCTGGAGGGAGTGCCTGAAAAGTGAAAAGTAGAGGGTTTGGTATGGATTGGTGTTGGTGTTGGTGTTGTATTTCAAGCTAATGCTTGTTGTAGTAGTGGGAATATTGGTATTATCATTTGGTTGCAAGTTATTATATGCAGGTATGGGGGTGGTCTGGTGGAGCTGTGTTGCTTAAGATTATAATAAAATGTCTATATCTTTTTTTTTTTGTATATCATAATTAAGAAGTACGTTGGTTTTTGGATTGAACAAGCTAGTATGTTAGCTTGTAATGGAAATTCCCTTCTAAAAAAGGGTTGCAAGTCGGTGGGAAATGGAGTGTTTTGAAATAAATTAAAAGTAATATTGAAGCCGATGTCTTGACTCAGTCAATTTGAATCTACTAGATTGTTTAATTTGTTGTTTTGTCCACGTGGTAGATAATTTTTCTAACTATTTGATTCTAAGTCCAATGTACAATGATGTTTTGATTTAAGAATCTTTGAACTTATAACTTGCGTGATGCAACACATTAAAATAGAGATCCCGAGAAGTATACATACACTGTCTCAAATGTGAAAATAAGATGTCAGACCTCTCGGCCATAAATCACAAAAGCTAGATAAAGTTCTAGAGAAAGAAAGTGAAGTACAGTCGCGAGGGACCCCTTTCACTTATCAATGCGTGGCTGATCGGTGGCAATGTGGGATTCATTTTGGACTCACTTACGGGCTGGGATCTTGCTTCTCAGGTGCGCCTTACGTATGCAGATGTCGGACGAGTTCGATAGTTCTCATACTTCTCTTGTTCGCTAAGGCGGATGTCGAAGTCCCTAAAAGTGCCTACCGCTCAAAATAGCGTTCTAGGGATTTCAAGAGGTGCGAGTTGTTGTGACACTTGTCTATAGTCAGGGAAGGAGCCTCCAAGATGGCTTGAGGAGGTGGCGTTAGCTTTTGGACATTTCACTAAATGTATCGACCTTTTTTAAATCTTCGAACATGTCCCGTACGTGATGACATCGGTCAAACAATAACTTGGACGTGAATGGGCAACATAAGAGAAAGCACGTCCAACACAAGTTGGGACAAAGCCTTGAATGACCTTGGATTTGCTTCCAATGGTTTTTGACAAACCTCTAACGGCTTTGGATGTGACCATGTCCCGACACAAGAATGCATGTCATGGAACATGGCGAGACGAGGTACAAAATGACCCGATCGAGCTTCCAAATGGCTTCGGATGGACTTCCAAGGGTCTTGCACGTGGCAGCATTTGAGGGAGGAGAGTTCTTTATTTATTTTATTTTTTTTGAGGAAAGTTCTTTATTCTTTTTACTTCTTGATGCCTTCATTATCATAAAAAATAAATAAAACATAAATCCAGTTTTAACTTTTAACCACTTAAAATTTTGATTAAAGCAACACTTTATCACTGATTACGTTATTAACTCCTTCGGTTCTTACCATGCTCCAACCAAACACGCCTTCAATAAGATTGATTGAAATGAGCAACGAAGAAGGCAAAACGGTGCGCTTCATATCAGTATTTAGGCCGAGGTCGTACAAAATGAAGCTCAGCGCTTCTCAATATGACAGATATAATTGGTCGAAATAAAATTCGGTTAAAACAAGAACGCACCTAAGCACCCTTAACGAACTCGATCGATCTCGCGGTTTGTTTTACGAATCAGCAAAGATTAGCGAAATAGGTACGACGGAGACGGGAGCAAACCCTAAAAGTCGATTCTTAAAAATGGCAAATAGAGAGAGGGAGAGAGATATTGAGCTTCTGATCCCAGTCGCTGCAAGTATCTCTGAAAATGGAGTTTCTAAACCATCCTCTCCGGTCACCGTCCCCGCCCCCCACTCCGGCCGAGAGGTCTGTACATTTCTCGGCTCCCTTTGGTTAGCGAGAAAAATCAGAGGAAATAATTTCTGTACAATTATTTTGTTAGACCTTTTTTATGCGTATATATATAATTTGGATTGTTGTTCAATTAATTAGATCTGAATTGTAGCCAAAATGTGCATCAATCAAGGTAATGATGGGAATTTGTATGTAAAATGTTCATGACGTTTAATGTTTTATGCCATTTGTTTGTTAACTTTGTATAGGCTATCTCGAAAGTCATCCGGAGTTGGGCTTCGAAAAAGTTTATGACTGGGTGGTAAGTTCCTTGTGTTGATCAATTGGTACGCTAGTGTTTACCTGTTTTTCTAAAAGGACAACCATTCTTCGTTACATTTTGTGAGTATTATGAGCAAAAAAATTCATGATTATTTTATACTCTTGTTTTAGTGTCGTGCGTGGAGGAACAAAAATTGTCTATTGCTGCTCTCTGATGTGTATGTTGGTATAGACTAATAAGAAAATACAAAATGCAATGAACTCTCAAGCCAAAAGAGTCGTATTAATTGGTTGTGGGTTGTGATGGTATCTAGCAACCTACATTTACCTGTTATGTGTATTTTTGCTGCTTACTTTAGAGTATATCCACTGGTTTAGGCGTTCAGTGAAGAGCTATCAATTTCTCGTGTTAATATACTATGTGAAATGTATGATTTAATCTGATGTGTGAGTTCATTGGTTAATCAAATAGCCTTGTTGCGGTTTTGCCCATGTTGATTGCAACTATAACAATGCATTTAATTTCTCTACACTACTTTTATTCTATATACAGTAAAATAACATATGTGTTAATTGTTAAGTACAAGTTGTATTCAGCCCTTAATTAATTTCCTTAATGTCTTTTATTCAATGAGGCACATATACATATGACGTGTTTGGATGTTGTGAAAAGTGGTTGATAACTCAAAATCATGACTTGCTAGCTAGTTAAATTCAGGTGATAAAAACTAATGGAATGTACATCTAAGGAATGTTTCTCATGCTTAGAATCTATAATTTTTCTTTAGGTGAACCAAATATATCTAACATTTTTTTTTATTACATTCTTTTGTTATATTGAACATTTGAAATACAATGGGTTGTTCCGATATATGTACACATTTAAGATTATGTTCTCTCGACACCCTCACACAACAAAGTTTTTAGACGATAACTAATAAGCTTTTTTTTGTTGTAGATATTTTTCATGTAAAACTGACTTTTTGTGCAGTGTCATTCTTCTTCCAATAGCCATTACATTCTACATCACATGGGGTTTCATTCACTTTGTAGATGGTTTCTTCTCTCCTATTTATGATCAGCTGGGTATCAATATTTTTGGTAAGTACTTGTGCTTATTGTCTCTTTGACAGATTCCTAGAAGTATGAATTTTATTTTCATTTCAATCACCTTTTAAGTTTATATCCCATATAATTGGATTTGGCTCCCTGAAGCATTATAATACCCGGAATGAAGTCTTGATTCCTGAATTTATGGAAAGTTTGCATGATTAGGCAACGGCTTTTGACTATTCTTTTCTGGAAAAATTTAGGAAACGAAACTAACTATTCTTTTTTGTCAATTTGAGCTATATAATGTGACATCACCACAACTAATATTCTTCCCTTTTTGCAAACCGTCAATTTAGTTTTCGTTATGTGATTAAATTGGTCTCCTTGTAGGTCTTGGATTTGCTACCTCCATCACATTCATCTTCTTAGTTGGTGTATTCATGTCATCATGGTTGGGCGCTTCTGTTCTTACTCTTGGGGAATGGTTCATCAAAAAAATGCCACTTGTAAGCTATATTTACTCTGCATCGAAGCAAATAAGTACAGCAATTACCCCAGGTAAAGTATCAATTTATTTTGTTTCCACTATTTATCCCGGATTTTGAAACTTAGAGCCATCACATCATTTTACAGACCAGAGCTCTAAAGCCTTCAAAGAAGTGGCCATCATAAGGCATCCTCGTATCGGAGAATATGCATTTGGATTTATCACCTCTACAGTTTTGCTTCAGAGGAGTGTGGGTGAGGAAGAGCTCTGCTGTGTTTATGTTCCCACCAACCACCTCTACCTTGGGGATATATTTCTCATCAATACAAATGATATTTTGAGGCCTAATTTGTCTGTTCGCGAAGGAATTGGTAGGATTTTCTAACCAAAAACTATAGAAGGCATATTCTTTCCAACTTCAAATCTTTTGAACTAAAGCTTTCGGTCTTCGTGTGATGCAGAGATCGTTATCTCAGGGGGAATGTCAGTGCCTCAAATATTGACTACAATTGATGCACACACAGCATCCATGGCAGCAGCAAACTATAACAGATTTGCTGCATCGAAAGCATGATGTGGATTGTGGATGGTGAGATGCTTAGTTTCTCTTCAGTTATAAGCAATTCGTGATTTGTTCAATCTTGTCCTCCAATATGCAACAGTGATTGAAGTTGCAAAGCAACTAGAAGAAACGACAATGATTCATTTGGTTATGTTGAGAGAAGACAGTATCTAATGTAAAGACATGAGGTCATCCCGGGATTAAATTATAGGCAATCTCGAGAGGTAGTAGCAGCCTCTAAGTTATCAATTGGAATCTGTTTTCCTCTTTCTATTACTTAACACTCATTTTTCCTATTATAATGGATGATCACGCACTTCTGTTTTCAATTAGTAGCTGTGCGGCTGCGCCTGGTAATGGAAATAGTATTTAATCCCACCGAAAGTTGACATACATTATTTTTCTATTCGCTGTGTTCTTGTGTATATGTATGTTCTTTCGGAGGAGGCGTAATGTGTATTGACTTGAATAAGTTGCATGAATGGTACCTATTTTTAGTGTATTTTATATTGATACTCCGTTTGCTGGTTGTGTTTTGTTTTGACTTGGGAAGCACATCAGAAGAATAGAAACTGTAAATGCTACAACTTTTAAACACTTGTGCACTATTTTGGATTCTGTTGTAAATATCATTTCTTAAGTACTCACACATGGAAGCTTCCAAGCAGGATCATTATATTAACAAAAAAACAAGCTAAGTATAAAAATGATCCTGTATTGTTTTAGAATTTAGTAAAGGAACAAAGTTGGTTCATTCCTCGTCTGTTACTGTGTTTCTTTCTTCCATTCTGTCCCACAGTCCCACTTGAAAAGAAAAATTATGGAACAATGGATCGCAACAAATTTGCTGGTATAGCTTCCAAGGTTTGGCCATTACCAAAACAAAATGGCAGTGTAATAAAAGAGAACCAAAACCAACAACCCCAATGATAAAAAAATGTTGCAGGATTTCTTTGAAGCATCAGTATTATATTAAACAATTTAATATTTCACCACCAGCCTTCCAACATCAAATCCATTGTCGTCCAGCGGTTAGGATACTTGGCTTTCACCCAAGAGACCCGGGTTCGATTCCCGGCAATGGAACTTTTTTATTTTTCCTCACTTTGAGGAGACAAAGTCGTTTCAGTGGTGAAAATGTAAAATTACAGCTACATCATATTATTCTAACGACGTCGTTCCAGGGGTGAAATTCAGCTACATGGATAGGAGTAGGACCCAGTTGAACGAATCAAAACAAAGCGGTTACAGTCGTACACGTGGCCGCCGTAGCATCTTCGGTTGGTTTTGTACGTTAGCCATCGCTATACCCACAGAACAGAAGTGAAGCCTAGACAGCTAGGTACCTTTTCTTATCCCCACCTCCCTATCACGTGACTGACTCACTCCAACTTCACCTCTCTTTTTATGTGCTTCAGCTTCAGGCAAGTGACTACTGCTTTTACAATAGACCATTTTCATTTCTCTCCCCTGGTTCGTCCACAGACCTCCTCTCCTCTCTCTTCTCCAGGTCTTCCCCTCAACACCGTCTCTTTATTCATATTTTTATTTGCTACTTTTCTTGAATCTGTTCGATTTGCTCTCCGATCATCTTCTCTTTTTCAATCCATTTCATCTGTTTTATCATTTCACCCATTTGATTTGTTCTTTCCTGTTTGGTTGCTGAGAAATTATTAAACCGGAAACCAACACCTTCCTCCGACCTCTTTATTTTTGGATTGGTTCTTTACATTTCTGTCTTCAGTAATCGAAGCAATTGACAATCGCATCGGAAAATCTTAGTTGTTCACCTTTTCTCTGTTTTTTAGAGCGATCAAACTGATATGCCGGTATAATTGTATCACTTTTAATCTTTTACTGTTATTTACAGTTCTGTGATATAATCGTTGTCACTGGTGATATAATTTGGATATCGGATGGCCTCCTCGACTCTAATATGTGACACCGAGCCTTGGAAGGGTTTGAAGGTAATGGAATGGTGAAATTGATTGATAATATATCTCCGATTATAAGTAAATCTGAATTATGTATCTGACGTTGAAATTCATTTTAATCTCCAGTCCCATGTGGAAGACATAAAGAAGACACACTTGAGGCAGTTGATGAGTGATGAGAATAGATGCCAGTCAATGATGGTGTATGGTCCCGTGCTTGACTTCTTAATGCTGTTCATGTATTTTATGTTTTAATTTAGGCTGTAGGATGAGAAAAAGAAAAGAATTAGAATTAATTATGTTAAGAATTTATATCATGTTAAGGTCAATTTGTGTATTTTTGGTAGTGAATTTGATGGGATGCTATTGGATTACTCAAGGCAATGTGCTACAGTTGAGACCATGGCTAAGCTATTAAAACTAGCAGAGGTGGGTTTCAAAAATATTATTCCCTTTTTAATTTTTTTAGGAGGATAGGAGTTAATTTTTTTAACACTTTCTAATTGTCTTGCTTTCGTCTAAATGCAGACAGCTTGTCTAAAACAAAAGATTGACCGGATGTTCAATGGGGAGCATGTAAGTTGAGGTTTTTAATTTATCTTTAACTTGTATGAAATGAACATTTACACAATATGCCAATTTAGTTGTTATTGTTGTGAGCATGCCAACTCTTTCTTCAAAAGACAGTTGGTCTTCATTTATCATATTTTAGATCTTTTCTGTTAAGGGATGCATCAAGCTCTATTTATTTCTCATCTTGTAAGAATGTCTCCTGCATGAATGTAGGGATACTTAAATATGTGGCCCTTACTCGGTCACTGAAGGCTGATCTTTTCAGTAAAATATAAAAGTGTTTGTAATCTGTGAAATTAATATTTTGATGATTTTAATTGATATTTGGTGGCCACTTCAGATAAATAGTACAGAGGATAGGTCAGTGCTTCATGTTGCTCTCCGTGCTTCAAGAGATGCTGTTATAAACAGCGATGGTAAGAATGTTGTTCCAGATGTTTGGAAGGTCTTGGACAAGATTCAAGACTTCTCTGAGAGGGTTCGCAATGGTTCCTGGGTAAGCTATGTTTGTTCTTTATCATCTAATTTAGTAATTTGGTAATATATGAATTATGACATTCCAAATTTGGAGTGTAAAGTAATAAGCAATTGTGCGCAGGTTGGAGCCACAGGAAAAGTTCTGAAGGATGTTGTTGCTGTTGGTATCGGTGGGAGCTTCTTAGGTCCACTCTTTGTGCACACTGCTTTACAAACAGGTTTAATTGCTGCTCAATCTGTTGTTTCATTTGTGTTATTTTTACCTTAAAACACTGTTCCAAATCTTACTTTAAGGTTTTTTTCTGCAACAAAGTTCTTAGGGGTTAACTGATGATAACTTGCAGATTCAGGAGCTGTTGAATGTGCTAAGGGACGTCAACTGCGTTTGTGAGTATACTTGTGTCACCTAACTTTATAGTTTGTGTTTTAGTGTCACTGAACTGATAAAAATTTAGTCGTATGAATTCCTTTTTTGAGGCTTATGGTGCCTCTCACAGAAAATAAGCAGTTATCACTATACGCTCATTTTTTAGAGTTGTAAATTAATGCTTTACCAGAATCCATGCTCTACTATTACAAATGATTATATTGTGAAGTGAAGCTAATACTGGAACTGCATATGTCTACAGCCTTGCAAATGTTGATCCTATTGATGTTGCGAGAAATATCACAGGGCTAAACCCTGAAACTACGTTAGGTAAATAACAATGTCACATATCTTTTATCTGAGAATGGCCTCAAGTTTCTTTCTAAACAAAAATTTAAATGATAAATGCAGTTGTTGTTGTTTCAAAGACTTTTACAACAGCAGAAACTATGCTGAATGCTCGGACACTGCGGGAATGGATTTCAGCTTCTCTTGGGTTAGTGTGACGATAACCTTTTCTTTAAATATTTGGTGTAGTTTCAGGAATCTTTAATGTTTCAAAAGTAAATAATTCAGATATGGGAATTTACTTCAGAGAATTATTTTAAAGATGATCTCAAGAGTAAGGAAGAAAATAAAACGAGATGTATTGTATCTTTAATATGTTTGGAATAGTTTTTGTTTCTTCAAGTAGTTTGCAAATTATTCAAGATGTGAATTTTTCAGTATATGGACAAGTGAGGAGTAGCCATAGCTTGGGTTTTTTGCTTACGATTTCAAGAGTTTTACCACAAAGGTTTTTCATGTGTGTGGAGGGCGTTTTTTTTCTGCTCCACACTCTCTATCAGGTACATTCATGACTTTGGTTCTTCTTTCAGGCCTTCTGCTGTGGCAAAGCATATGGTGGCTGTCAGTACTAACCTAGCAGTAAGTTGGTAACATATTCTTTTCACCTCTTTGCTTTCTGATTTTGTGTATATCTGCTGCATCAATAAGTTTTCTATTTTTCCTACTTTCCTTCTGATGTCGCATTATAGCCTTTTATTAATTGTGTGAGGAAAGAAAGAGGTCACTAATTTAGTAACTATACTTTTTTTAATGGAAAAAAAATGAAATAGTGATCCTCACATAATCATTTGTGGTTGCCTGTCTAAATTAACTTCTCAACAAGAAAGGATTACACTTTTCACTTTAGCATTCCCCTCACTTCAAAGCATCTACCTTTTCTTTCAACCTTTAAACATAAGCAACATGAAAGCAGTTCGAGGTAAACAGTATCAACTATATAAGGTGTCGATACTTTTATTGCTTCTCCTTAGAAATTGAGCTTTCTAAGAAGTTCGAAATGAGATGAAGGCAGTCGAATATTCCTCGAAGTTAATTGTTTGTATCTGATGCAGCTTGTAGAAAAGTTTGGGATTGATCCTAATCATGCATTTGCATTCTGGGACTGGGTTGGAGGACGTTACAGCGGTAAGTACTTTGCTTTTCCTTGAAATGTCTAAAGTATAATCTGATGTTTCTTATTTGCTATTTCATTGTGAATTGCAGTTTGCAGTGCGGTTGGAGTGTTACCATTATCCCTACAATATGGTTTTTCAGTTGTTGAGAAGTATGTAATTTTTAACTGTTTTGACAACCAAAATTTCAGCATATAGATATGATTTATATTAGTCATTGTTGAGTTGATATACTGTACTATTACTGATTTTGATAAGAATTCAAGCTCTGTATCGCCCTTCAAAGAAAATACATAGCTTATAATAATTACAAAATGCAAATTGAGGAAGAAAGATAGAGAAGGATACATATTCATCTTTCTTAAGGAAAAGAATGTGCTTTGTTCATGAATTATATTGGTCCAAGATACGAAAGTTCTGTTGATCTCAGAAGATACCAATAGTTTTCTATTTACATGCAAAACTCTCTGTAGTCCTATTTGTGGGATGTTTTGCCAAGTTAGGCAGATCAGCACACCCTTTTTTCTATTTTAAAAATAAAAATAAGAAAGAAGTTTCTACAAAAAAAAAAAAAAAATGTTCGAGAAGAGGACTACCAGCAAAATTATGAGCAGATTCTCCTTGTTATATTATATATGTTCCTGTGTGACACTGGTCATTGCAGACAATGAGTAATTGCAAATTGGTATCATAGACCTAGCTTGTAATTTTCAAATGGTGTTTTATTGTAGACTTGGCAGGTGCTGTTATTTGCCATGAAGATTTCTAGTTTATGAAACATTTAGAACCAAAATAAACATTTTTTTATCGTCATATTTTCATGTTCTATTTCATATATATTTGATCTATACTTAAATATTATGATATAAGGTTCTTGAAGGGAGCTTCAAGCATTGATCAGCATTTCTTTTCCACTCCGTTTGAGAAAAACATTCCTGTAAGTTCCTTGATTGCGTAGTTTTACCCGCAGTATACTTGTTTGACCTATCAGATATTGGACACTTGACACCATAATATTGAACAATGGATAAGCTTCAGAAACAATGCAGTGCACCTCAATAACTCTCAAAAGGCAGGCTGATGCAAATCGTTCTTGTTTATTAAATTGCCTTTTGTTTTCTTCTGGGCTGATTGCTTGTCTGAAACTTCAATCCAGATTCATTCGGTGCTAGTTTGAGTGCCCTTTTATATGTATTTATTATTGCCTTACTGGTATATTATTCTAATGGCCTTCGAGATGAGTACCTTGGATGTTTTCTGTCAGATATTTTATGACATTTTAGGTAACAAAATTCAGTGTTTCAGGTTCTCTTGGGTTTATTGAGCGTGTGGAATGTTTCATTCCTTGGATATCCTGCAAGGGTGAGTACTTATGATATGCTTCAGTCTATATTGCAATTACTTCCTTTTAATCATTCTCTAATAGAGTCTGTTTCTGAGCTGTTAAATAATACTTTAACTGTTTGTGTCCTTCCAGGCCATTTTACCTTACTCTCAAGCTCTAGAGAAACTTGCTCCTCACATACAACAGGTATGTCTATTTTTGCTATTCTGTGAGTACATTCTTTGAATGTTCTTAATTCTTATCCATTGTTATGCTTTCTTGATTTAGGTTAGCATGGAGAGCAACGGAAAGGGAGTATCAATTGATGGTGTGAAACTTCCCTTTGAAGCTGGGGAAATTGATTTTGGTGAACCAGGAACAAATGGTCAACACAGCTTTTACCAGTTAATTCACCAGGTAATGTCCATATGCTGTTATACATCTATTGTAAGTAAGTCACATTTATTTGTTTTAATTAGTGCGATATGTGGTGATTGAACATCCAAAAGTCATATGTGCTGTGTGCATACATATATGTCACTGTACAACAAAATATTCGTCCTGCTTTCTGTTTGTTAGATTTTAAATTTATTTGGGAAAGGCTTCTTCAGAATTCACGGCATGACTTGAGCGTAATATGGTATCAAGCCTTATGTCATTGTTTATCTAATGTTCTTTTTTTTTTCTTCTCAATATTTACCGCAATACCACCTAGAATGGCAAGCGTTCCCCACTCCATAGGTCATATTTAAAATCAGTCGAGTAATCCATCTCCCAACAATTAAACTTGGACCTAAAAGCTTAAATCCATGTTTAAATGCGTTTTATTCTAGGTTTTCAGTCTCTATTTTTCTAGGTTTTCGGTCTCTTAATTTGAACACAGAACCTTGTTAAGCTCATATTATGATGTGAGTAATGTGTATCCTTAATAACTCGTCATCTTTGATTTTTATAGGGACGTGTTATTCCCTGTGATTTCATTGGTGTTGTGAAGAGTCAGCAACCTGTATACCTGAAAGGTATCTGACTATAATCTTGTCTACGTTGGAACACTGGAACTTATATTTTATTATTTTTTTAATAATTAAATATCAACGTTGTTTTCCAGGTGAGGTGGTCAGTAACCACGATGAGCTCATGTCTAACTTCTTTGCACAGCCAGATGCCCTTGCTTATGGAAAGGTTGGCTTCATACCCTCCTTTTGTAATGCTTTTGTGTAATACTTAAAAGTGATAAATGCTGAAGTGACCTTTCTAGAAGTATAGCCTTATTCCTCACTGATTTAGTATATCTTATATTGATCTTTAAACTTCTATGGTTAATCAATACATCCAAGCATTGGAAAATAATTAACGAAACTTCTCAATTTACTGCGACTGATTACTATATCATCTGCTGTATTGAGCCATCTGTTTATGGATCTGAATATCTGATAGTGTAACCAAATATTGTGTTTATCTAGACCCCGGAACAGTTGCAAAAGGAGAATGTTGCACCACATCTCGTACCTCACAAGGTGATTTTCTTCATTTTCCTATCTGGAGTTTTTTCCTACTGAACCATTTCTCCTAACAGTTGGTATTATCTATTATCTGTCACAGACCTTCTCTGGCAATCGGCCTTCTCTCAGCCTTCTGCTTCCTTCATTGAATGCTTACAATATTGGACAGGTCTGAGTTTCCTTTCTTTAGGTTTATCCTCTAAGAAGCAGTTTGTACATGTACTGTTGTTCAAGTATTCAAAGAATTATTGTTTTTCTGATACTTCCCCAGTCCCCTTAACTTAGTTGCTTTCTAAGTACAAAAATTCCCCACAAGGATCAGTTCACAATTTAACGCTCAAACATCAAGAATAGCCGAAGAAAAAATTATGGATGCTATGGTTATGCTTCTTGGTTTGTGACCTTCAAGATGTTATTAATAACGAGCCAAGCACATTCAAAACCTACTTTGGTCCTAATTCAACTGGTTAGAAGTGTCTGATTGTTGATTGACCAATGTAACTAAAATTTCATGAATACTTTGACTATATATGAGACCATATACTAACTGGTAAACTATCTAAATGAATTTCTCCCACTTATGTTGCAGTTAGCCTTTGATTGGTGAACTTTGTGATTTGTTGAGTGACTAATAAAAATATATTCTTGCGCTTGATCCTTTGGAGGTCTCAGGTTTGAGCCTCGGTTGTTACGCTTGCTTATCAAATATATGTGAGTGTGTGTGTGAATATATATATATATATATATGTATATATATTCTTTAGCAACTAAGTAAATCCCAGTGATAGTGTGGGTGTTGCATTGATGACGCTGTAAATCATTCGCAAAATGTATGTTAGTGTATTGACATTACCACTTTAACTCAAAGATTAAACTAGAGCTCATACTATCAAGCAGTAGCACATACAATCCCAGTGTGAAAGCAATTCTCTAACTTCAAACTTGTAAGGAGACGTGAGATGAATTGTTTGGGTTAAAAACAAGAACCTGTCAATATTTGGAACTAAAGTATTACTGCCATCTATAACAAAAGAATAAAAGCTTTTATTCTCCCTGTCCTGCTTTTCTTCTCACTTTAAGGATACCTCTCTTATTGGGACTTGTACTCCACTGGGTTTTGTATGAACTGAATGTCGGTGCTCGTCCTCTGTTGTATGATTTCTTTTGGTACTTACTATTATTGTTCGTCGCCCTATTTGATAGATCTAGTGCAGACCCTCTTTCTTCCAATAGTTGCAGATAGTGTCTGTGACTGTTGGAGTGTTTTGACGTGCAAGAAGCTGTACTTATTTCTGCTTGTGTGGTCTAATAAAATAGATTTTGATGTTTGTATTCTTCAGTTGTTGGCAATCTATGAACACAGAATTGCTGTGGAAGGTTTCATATGGGGCATCAATTCCTTTGATCAGTGGGGAGTTGAGTTGGGGAAGGTATGTATCACTTAAAGTGCCATTCTCATCTTGTTGCCCTTTACACAACTGCAATTGCTTCTGCTTCTGGCCGTTGCATTCCTGTTGTGCAGTTGGTTTTGATTTTGTTATTTTCTCTATGTTCCTTGACAAGGCCGTTGTATTATAAATGCAGTCTCTTGCTACGCAAGTCAGGAAGCAACTAAATGCATCTCGTACTAAAGGAGAACCAGTTGAGGGCTTTAATTTCAGTACCAAAACCATGTTAACAAGATACCTTAAGGTATGACAGCACCGGCTACATGATTTTTTTTAATATATTCATAAATGAAGTGCAGTTAAAATTAGCTCAACTGATTATGGCTAACTTGACTAAAATGTTATTTTTTTTCACTTGAAAGTGATAATACAATTTGAGGAGAATTTCAAGCCTCAAGGGTTATTCTAATTATGAAGAAAATTTGTGGCTAATAAAATTGTGATCTGCTATTTTCTTCCTCATTTCAGGGCCTAGATGCCTGCCTTCGATGATGACTATAATATTGATGCATGTTTGATGTAGGGTCGTGTATTTATTAATTTACGCCCTCTGTCCAAAATGAGTGTCTTGTTTCTTTTAAGTTTTTTTCCAAAATGAGTGTCCACTTTTTATTTTGGTAAGTTGGTTATGCATGAATTACCAACAATATCTCTAATATAAGTTAGAACCCCTTGAGTTTGTTACAAGTTACAACCCTAACTAGTGCCTATCCACTACTTTTACAAAAATGGGAACTATCTGGTTTAATCCAGATTTGCGCCGGTTAGCACCGCAAAGGCGGAAAAGCTCTCTCGAGACCTTAGGGTTAAGCTAGAACAACTCTTTGGTAGTTGATCTACTCATTTTGAGATAGAGGGTTTAGTATAAGATGATTTTAACTGGGATTGATGCAAATCCTTGTTCTGTATTTAAAGTTGCTACACATTATTTCTTTGTGTTGGTATCGATCTTTGCTAAAAGTGGTTTCATACTTGCAGGCAAGTTCAGATATCCCAGCTGATCTCCCCACACTTCTGCCACAGATATGACTGCTCTTTTTCCGAGAAACTTCATCTTTCAAGTTCAACGCACTCCCGGTTTTTGCATTGTTCACGTCACTCTGAAACTGTCGGATACAGTCAAACATTTGCTGTAACTATCTACTCATGCAGGTTTTGAAATTATTGCACAGATATTTCCTAGTCTTTATGAGTGTATACATACTGGTCGTAGAAAACCCCTTTGCAGTCGTGATCTCCTATGATAATTATCAGCATGGGGAGCATTTATGGTTACGGCTGACCAGCTTAAATAAAGAGTTGCAGTTAATCAACCGAAAGGTTAATTTCACTGCATTTTTGTTTGGCCTATGACTATGTTTCTATGTTAATTTTGACTTGCATACCAGGTTCTTGGCACATGATGTTTGTTTTGATTTGATTTATTGATATTATCTACTTGGCCTACTGGATTTTGTTTGATGAGGCCACAAGAGTTGAGTGACAGCTTTGGGCGTAAAGTACTAAAAAAACAACCTTGTTACTTCCTTACAAGTTGTCTTATTGTTGCAAACATTATCTTGCCTTAGCACCATGAGCTCCTCACTTCATTTCTTGTTCTTTGCTTCCCCGTTTCTTCACCGTCTTATTATCTGTTCCAAAAACCATGGAGGGAGCTACAGCTCTTTGCCATTTTATTCAAAACCTTGTCTCCGATATTCTTCTTCCCTTTCCTCTCCTAGGAGTCTTCGCTCTCATGTTCACCTATGTCCTTCTCTCCAATATTCTCATTGATTTCATCTGTCCGCTAGAAGAGACTGAGATCATTGATATTGACCCATCGCCATCATCGTGGTCTCTTGATGAACAAGTTTCTTCTCCTTCGGGAATGTCCCTCGAAGAATTACAAGAAATGCCTTGCTTTGATTATGGCGATTACAAAGGAGTGAGAGGAGGAGGATGTGCCATATGCTTGGATGGTTTTGAGAGCGGAGATAGCTGTAGAATATTTCCGGTGTGCAACCATGTATTTCACAGGCTGTGTATCGATCTTTGGTTGGTCAAGAGACTTAGCTGCCCAACTTGTCGTTCCCCTTTTAGAACTTCAAGTATTGTCTAAATTGATTCAACCACAACCTTTTGTCTCAAATCTATTGCTTCATGCTTTATACTTCCTTTTTTCTTTCTTTCTGTGCTTTATATTTCACCATGCATTAACACGAAGTTAACAAAATAACATAGATTGATATGCAATTGACAAAAAGTACTCCCCTAAGTCTCCACAATTCTTTGTATTAAAAAAAAAAAAAGTAACGCAATTGAATTTTTCTATTTAATTTATGTTAGATCAATTACCACGTTTAACTAGTAAGAAGCAAATAAATAAGGTGGGTAAAAGTTTCGAATGATAAATTTGTTGGTTTACAACTGAAATTAGTTGCCGAGTGGGCCCAATCATTAGTCAGAGTTAGCAGATATGTTAAACTCGATGACGTGGATATTACTGTGTGTAAACTTTTTCATAGTCAGATTTCACGGTGGAGGAAAAAAGTCACATGAGTGGCAGGTGGGGTACCATGTCCTTTGTGCCTCTTTCTCACGGCAACCAACACGACGACGTGCTATTTCAACGATGTTGTTGAAAAATCACGTCTTCGTTTTCTCTCTTCTTTAGTTCTGATTCGATGGTGGAGTATATACGAACAGATGTTAGGATTTGTCAAACACGGTTTGCGGATGATGTCGGAGGTTAGTTGATAACGAAAGTTCTTTAACAATACACATCTTTTGAAAGTAGGTCAAGATTTAAGAAAAAAAAATGCTTTTTAATTACGAATTTCCTGAAATCAAGTGTTTTTGCTCTAGACAGTCCCCGTAATAACATCATGAACCTCCCGAGAAGGTTGTATTGCTAGTTGGAGTCGTAAATTTTGAATTATATTTTTCCCAATATTACTTGATTGTAGATCTTATATTTCCAGCCAGAATGAAGCAAATTTATTTTGCTCTCCCTTAACTGTAATAGCTCATGTGACCATGTAATCATAGCTTTTGGGTAATAAAAGAAATGGGTAACTACAATAAACGCTCATAAATTATCGCCCTTTTACATTTTGCATCCCTGAACTTTGGCCTGGAACTTTAAACGCCCCTAAAGTATCAAAAGATCTTTTGATACTTCAGCATAGTTTCCAGCTACAAAGACAAGCATTTAACCAGCAAGGAACTTGAAAAACTGATTAAAAGATGGCTCGGTAACTTGCAGACCACAAAAGTACACCCTTTTTTTTAACAGCAATTTTTTTTAATATTTCAAGCATGATGTTGGTTATAAAAGTTTAAGGAAAACATGCTCTTCCTAGACTCGGTTAAAGCACAAAAGGCCCAATGGCCAACTTATGACTTCTCATAAACGGGACACACAAAAACTAAATACAAATAATCTACCATTTAAAGGCGCTAGTCTGAAGACCTCCCCCCTAAACCAACTCATCTGACCTACCTACCTCTCATAGGCTTTTGAGGGAGAAGGCATGAAAACTACTCAATAACACCTCG
>JAYMTK010000937.1:0-18506 GCA_036897405.1 Pelargonium myrrhifolium
CCCTAACGTTGCCACGTGTCACATTTACGACGGGGGAATCCCGTCGTAAAACCCGACGTAAAACCCGTCGTAAATAATTACTGGTCATCGTAGAATTTTTACGACTGGGACTTTTACGGCAATAATGCCACCTTTTTTGTAGTGATTATTTTATGGCAAATACTTAGTGCTCTCAATTTTGTACAAAATTTTATAAACAAAGTGACGTGACATTTACATGATAAATATATTTCATAATTTCGTAGTTAAAAGTTAAGTTTCATTGAATAATAAGTCGACATAAATGATACTACTGCCCTTTCATAATATTTTGTCCCGAAGCGTCTAATTTATAAGGCATATTATACTGTGATTCAGTTAAGTCATCATTGAAATAAAGACATGATATATATATATATATATATGCCTCAAATATTGTAAAAAGTTATTTCTTATGTTGTGTTAATTAACTAATGAGACATGACATGTTAATTATTTTATTGATGATTTAACTTAATTACAATATGACAATACGTAAATCTTATACTCTGCGCCTTAAATTCATAAAATGGTAGTGATATCTTATATGTTAGATTGTTATTGACACACATAACATGGCTTTTATTTTATTGCTATTTCTTCTTTGTTTCCTTTCAAAATTTTGAAATTCCTTTTCGCCCATACATATCTTTTTGTTTCAAGTTTATTATTGGCCGACAAATAAAAGAGACCAAGCGACCAAAATTGAACATAAAAAGAAAAAGTACTTTCTTGAATTATTAATGCATTTAGTGAAAAATAAAAGTACTATCCAAAGGGACCAAAATGAATTTTGTTTGTAGAAAATGGTCAAAATGCCATAATTAATCGTTGTCGATGCTGAAAAATAACAGCTGAAGATGGCATAGTAGTGATAGAATAGACAAATTGAACTTTATTTTGTGGGGTTCATCACTAAGCTCCTGACTGAAAAGGTTAGTTCATTCTATTTCATTGGTTTCATTGAATGTGGTTAAATTATTTAATTAAATCCTAATTACAAATCTTTCAAGCACTATGAGATTGAAAACATCTGTATTGGAGAACAATTGCTAGACACCTATATTGACTAGTGTAGCTATTATATGCTCATCGTACACTTGTTTGAGTTATTATGGATTATTTTGAGTGATTATCAAGTCATTGGTTACTAAGTTGGTAAACTTTTTTTAATATAGAATATTTAGATTTGAGAGCTATATGTATGTTTTAAAGAAGATGTTTTATCTTTTAACGGTTGCGAATATTTTAAAAATTACTAAACATTTTCACGTGGACAAATTACTCCATGGATTAAAATTAATACTGAATATGAGTGTAATACAAAATTCAATTGTTAATCTAATTCTAGTATGCGCATTTGGTATAATTTGAATGTGACAATGATATATACACATATATGTGTGTGTATAATTATCACAATAGTAGTGGATGCAAATATAACCGCAACAAAAACACTTTGATAAAAAAAAACATAGTAAAACAAATGAAAAACAACGATAAATTTTCAGTCAAAGAAAAATAAGTATAGCCCCTAGCTTGCGTGTATCCATCTTTGCATCTACGAGTTTAAAATTTAATTTTTAATCCCTTCGGCTGACATGTATACAGATTATGGGTGTCAACCGAACGAGTTTTATAAAATATAACTAAACACATAATAATCATTAGTTTTTATTTTTTGTAATTTGTGCAACATATATGTACTGTATTATTTTCTCTTCTTCTAAAAAAATTTTAAATTCAAATGTTTACATTTTATTTAATTAGTGAACACAAAAGTAGGAAATATAACACAATATTATTATTATTTTCAGAATGTAAAATGTGAAGATATATATTATAGTGTATATATAACTTTACATGTAATTATAAGGTGGTAATTAGTGGGTTGTTGGGTGTGATATTAGAACCAACCGTGCACTTCACGAGAACTAAGTGCTTTTTAACCTCATAAAAAGGCTTGGATCGATTTCGATGGCTTTTTGGTTTTGCCAAACAACGATGGCCATCAAATATATATTTTTGTGATTCTCAATCTTTCTTTTCGAAACCAAGACAACTTTTTTTCTCGCAAAATCATATACTCTCCAATTATAGGCAAACCACATAATAGATGATAAAATCAAATTTCAACTTCATTGTTTTCGATCGATATTGAGTTTGTAAATAAGATAGTATTCTTATTAGAAAGTTTACGTACGTGTGTGTGAAACTAATGTACATGTCACATGTCAACATGAAAGTTACTTGATTTGTTATTATATTTATCATTCAAAATAAAATTTGAACACATAATTTATGTGCGCTAAGGCACTGTTCGTTTAGATATTTTCAAGTGAATTCTTAAAAAATTAGGATTTGGTAAGTAATTTTAATTTTTGGTTCATGGGTTCGTTTAAGTTTTTTGACAGGACATATATGAAATTAAAATATAATTCTCTTTCTTCAAAAGAATTGAATTGATAAAATTTCAATTTATTTTTTACAAAAATTAAACGAACGTCACCTAACTTCTTTTCCTTATTTTTGTTAACTTTTAATACCTTTTCCAAATTATTCTTATATATTGTGGCGTAAAATAAATGTTTATTACTTTATTATGATAATTTGATTGATGATGCCAAAAGAAATTATAAGTTGTTTACGAGTCCAAGATGTACCATACTAAAGCAACAAGGTCCCACCAAAAAATCAAGTCAACATCTTGAACACTTGATCATTGAGGAAATAATACACAAGGAGTTTGGAAACTAAATGGAATCTGGTAGCACATTGACATCAAAATCATGTGTCTGCATGCTTTCCGCCTATGTTTTCCGGTTAGTTTATTACATTCCTCAGTCGTCTCTCTTGTCAATTTTGGTCCTTGATCTCGTGACGTCTTAGGATATCAAAACTTGCCAGCATCATTTACTACTCTTAACCCATTTTGTGTACCTTTTGTGTATCGAATGTTTGTATTTTGTTCTCGTCTTGAGCTATCTCAATAAAAGTATCATTCCTGAGAAAATAAAAACTTACATTCTTTGATTTCAAATGTTTTATTAATTGAGAATTTGAAGAGGGAGATTATTCAGGCTTTGTAAGTTAGGATGGTTTTGATAAATATGCATGTTCTTATGCATATTTATCTTCATTCACGAGTCATTTGATTCGATCTTCTAAAAAAGTTCATAACTTACATATCTTATTCTTAAGCAAGCCACCTATTACCATATTTGGCAATGGCAGTACCTATGACCTGGCAAGCTTTTTTTTGCTTGTTCAAATAATGTTCTACACATCCAATTTAGAGAAAATAATTATAATATAAAATATTAATGATATAACTTTTATTATAAATAAATACTTATTCGTAAAGAACCAGAGTGGCATTTATTTGAGAAGCAGAACCCACATTACAACCCTTTGAAAACAATAATCACCCAAAAATATTTGTTAAAAAAAAATGTTTTTTTAGGCAAAAACAAGAAGCCTTAAATCAGAATTGAAGTGACATGAACATTATTATTTCACTCAGCTGAGCTCTTCTCCTCTTCTTTTGCTGCCTCAACAGTTACTTCTATTTTGGGTTCTTCTACTTTGGGCTCAACTTGTTTGGGCTCCTCTGTCTTGGGTTCTTCTACTATGGGCTCTGTTTCTTTGGGCTTCTTGTTGTTTTCCTATAAAAAATGTCAGTAGAAGCTATGTGAAGGAGGGCAATAACTTTTGTATTTATTCATGTGATTATGCTACGAGTGATTGAGAACAATCAATCATTTGTGTCTCAAATGCAATATGAAAATCATCAATGAATCCTTTTATCCATAGGTAACAAATCACTTGAAAACATTGTTGATTTCATGACAAATAATTAAATAATGATTTGCATAGATTCATAATAACTATGATAAGAGATGGATCATAGAATTGAAAGAGCTTTAGTCCATACCTCAATTATCAATGGTGCAGGAGATTGGGAATCATCATTCTTGATCTTCTCTTCAACATTTTCATTGTCACTCTTGATTTTCTCAGCAACCACCTTCTTCTCCTCCACTACCTCCGGCTCCGGTGCATGCACCTCCTTGGTGCACACCTCGTCCTTGGGTGATTCCGGAGGCGGTGCCCGTCTATTGGCCTTGCTTTTTGCTTTCTTTGCAACACTAACACAAGCCCCCATGTTATTTTATTTAATGACAAACAGAGAGACTGCACACAAAGTCTCTGTTTGTGAAATTGGGAGCTTGTGATGATGAAGCAAGAAGAAAGATAATTGGTAAGAAACAACAACAAGAACACAATTTGTAGATTTCACAAATTTGATATATATAGAGGTTGGAATTGCTCAGGTCTTGGGTGTTTCTATGGTTAAGAGGATTTCAAGGGACAATCAAATGGATGTGAGCTTTTCACCTCTATTTTTGGAGTTTTATTAACATCATTTAGCTATAGTCAACACATGTAGTAGATAGTATATGCAACAGAATCCAATAAGCAAAAATAGTATATGCAACAAATCAACCATAGATAATATGATCGAGAAGGTGAACAAAAACAATCATGACAAGGAACAGCTATAATTGACATTTAAACATCCATAAAATACAGCCAGGATGGATACATGTTGAAAGCATCAAGACTCTTACCATGATTCACGAAAAATTGAGCAATATCACGGACTGTGGTTCAGATTCTAAGGTTAAAACCAGAAAGAGAAAGGGGGGGAAAAAAAATACTCGCTAGAACTAAAAGGGAGAAGAAATGCACCGGGGGATGGTAGGCATTGGATCGGTGTTGTGAATTCAGATGTAATCAGCACCCAGTTTCTTGGTCTCAATTTCTAATGCTAAACGCTCATTCTCAAGTTTCATGCACTCGTTTTTTAGCCTCATCTTCTCCAGCTCCCTGTCTTGTTCCCAGCTAATCTTGCGCCACTTCAACTGTTGTTTCTCCAACTCAAGCATCTGGGCCTTGATGAGTAACTTTTGCTCTTCCAGCTTAAGTGAGCGATATGCCATCCATTGCTTCTGCATCTCCTCTGCCTTGATGGCCTCGGGGGAATTATCTTCCAGATCTACATCAATAAAATCATTTTCATCATCCAATCTTCTATTAAGATCCAAAAAATTGAAGCACTTACCAAGCCATGCTTCTTCTTGTGGATCCACTCGCTTTAACCTCTTTGCGGATACCTCTGGAAACTTCACACAATCCCCAGTTCCAATCCCATCATCTTGTTTGTCAGCTTTAGCATCTCCATCTTCTTCATCGAACTCCTTATTCCTGCAATGCATATCATCTCTACTTCTAAGAGCCAAATGGATGGAACGCTGCAGATCAGGATCATGAGGGAGAGACAATCGATTCCCATTGTGATACGAGCACATTTCCTCATAGAACAGCTGCTTCGAATTTAGGATCTTCCTCACTTCCTCCTTTTCCTTCTCCGATAAATTCATGCTATCCAAAAGCCTGGGGTTCTCAACAACCATACAAGAAGTGCCTCTCCCAAGAACTTCGTTCAGTTTCTTATACCTCTTGTTCAAATCGTTAAACTTGTCCTCACATTGCTGAGGTGATACAATAAAGCCCCTCTTGGCCATCACTTCTGAAATACTCCTCCATTTTCCTTTCTTCAGGAAAAGAACAGCCTTCCTTCTCGGACCGCCAAAGCCTTCACAGCAATCCTCACCAACATAAGAAACAGCAGTTATTAAAAGCTTCACCATAATATCTGTCCATTTCACCCGGTGCCAAAAGGACTCGTTTTTTCCATGACCAGCAGCTTCGAGATTCTCATCACCATCAGCACCTTCTTCCCCACAGTTCAGCTCATCTTCATTACTAGCCAAGCTCCTTCTCATCTCACCATTACTGGGATCCATAAAGAAACTTGTTGGATCCTGCTCTTGCATGTGCTGCACTTGGAAAGATCGAGCATCTTGCGTCTGGGGATGGACCATGGGACCCTGATGCACAAAATGAGGGTTTTTCTCTTTATGATCAGAAATCTGCACAGGATCTTCCAGATCTATCAAATCGTAAGACCCTACTGACATTGGATTACCACCCAAAAGTTTCAACCCAAATCCCAACCCAAAAAATTCCCTCAACCAAATAGAATTTCACTCCAGACCACACAAACCCAATAGAACACAATTCATGGATTCAATCACAATACAGAACCAGCCTCACCAACACTCCATTTTAAACTCAATAGTCAAGAACTAAACTGATTAACTACTCTTCTGGTAGAGCTAAACCAAGTAACCAAATTAATCATATCCACACATAACCAGCAAGAAAATCCCTAATTCCCAGTTCCCCACAATGGATTCATTCTAACAAAACAAATCCACTGAATAAGCAAATTGGAATCCTACCCACCAATCAACCATTCAAACACAATCAAACCCAACAACCCATTTCCACATCAGTCCAAAGAAAAACAAACCAAAATGCATGAAACTGAGAAAACAAAATACAGAAACATGAACGGTGATGCAAATTGATAAGAGCTAGAAACATGAAATATATGGTAACAACAACAAAAGACCAACTTACAGGCACCAAAACCAAGACTCAATTCAGTGCTCACAAGTCTCTGACTCTCTGTCTACGTTCCATTTTTTGCTGAGAGCCGGGAAAGGTATGGCTTTTGTGACTGATTTTCATTGCCTGATTGGCCTCTCTGGGCTCTCTAAAACTTTCCCAATTTGACACATTTTCGGGCTACCCGACCAGGCAATCGGGTCATAAAAAATAATATAAAAAAAATCGTCTTGAACGGGTCAAGGGTTCGAGCACTCGTGAAAGTTTCGATTTTTATAAAAAATATGAAGTATTAGCAATATGACCCAACACTGAAACAGTATTGTTTTCGCTTCTTCTTCGATGGAGTTAGCTACAGCAGACCTGCCGGGCCCCTCCCAAAACCCTAGCGGCGGCGCCGAGGCGGTTACGAGGCGTCAGAAGGTGGCGCCGAGGCGGTTCGTGAAGAATCAGATCCCTGACTCCATCCTAAACGATGCCGCTCTCAACGCCGCCATTTCTCTCCTTCCTTCCAACTACAACTTCGAGGTCCACAAGTGCGTCTGGCGCGTGCGCTCCTCCGCCTCCCGGCGCGTGGCCCTCCAGCTACCGGAAGGTCTGCTCATGTACTCGCTTATCCTCTCCGACATCATAACCACCTTCGGAGGCGCGACCCACTCTTTCGTACTCGGAGACGTCACCTACGGCGCGTGCTGCGTCGACGACCTCTCCGCCGCTGCCCTATCCGCCGACCTTCTGATTCACTACGGCCACAGCTGCCTCGTCCCCGTCGACCACACTGAAATCCCTTGCCTCTACGTGTTCGTCGACATCGCCATCGACGTGGATTGCCTGGTGCGTAGTGTCCATTTCAATCTCTCCGATGCCGGTAGGATCGTCCTCGCCGGGACGATTCAGTTCGGGTCTGCAATTCGGGCTGCGAAGCCCGAATTGGAGAAGCACGGGTTCTCTGTTCTGATTCCCCAATCGCGGCCATTGTCGGCCGGGGAGGTTCTCGGCTGCACGGCGCCTAGGGTTTCAATTGAGGGTGAGAGTGGCGGCGGAACTGTTCTGGTGTTCGTTGCGGACGGAAGGTTCCATCTGGAGGCGTTCATGATTGCAAATCCAGAGATCAAAGCTTTTCGATACGACCCGTATATGGGGAAATTGTTTCTGGAGGAGTATGATCATAAGGGTATGAAGGAGTCGAGGAAAAATGCAATCTTGAAGGCCAGAAAAGAGGCTAAGAATTGGGGGATTGTGATGGGGACTTTGGGGCGGCAAGGGAATCCGAAGATTCTCGATAGGTTGGAGAAGAAGATGAGAGAATTGAGGTTTGATTACACTGTGATTCTGATGTCTGAGTTGAGTCCTACAAGGATCGCATTGTTTGAGGATTCAGTAGATGCTTGGATTCAGATTGCTTGTCCGAGGCTTTCGATTGATTGGGGTGATGCTTTTGTGAGGCCTCTCTTGACTCCTTTCGAGGCTGAGATTGCTCTCGGGTGTATTCCCGGTTGGTGGGAAAGAACAATGGCGGCAAATTCAGGTTGTGAAGCCGGTGTGAGCTGTGGTCAGAGTGATTCATGCTGCAAGTCTAGCAATGGCAAAGGAGATGTAGCGGGTGATTACCCAATGGATTACTATTCTCAGGATGGCGGGGAATGGAATTCAACTTATGTGAGGAAGCCGAATCGTGCGAGGAGAAATCTTGTATCTTCTGCTGGTAATGGTGACGTTTTGTAGCCCGTTTAATACATAAAGATAACAGAGTTTCGTACTGTAAGTGAGCTTTTGTATCTTTAGATGTGTTTTTGACATCAACATTTTTAGGATCTCTGTATGTTAATTTGATGATTTACTTGTTTCATTTTATTGCTGAAGTTGCAACTATTAGTCTTTACCTCGAGTCCTTAGATAAAATAGTGGACGCCTAATTTTCACACAATTAAAGTACTAATATCACTCATCCGAAGGATGGAGATCAGAGAACTTGACTGAAAATGATATCTTTCTTTCATAATAAGCTGTATTGGAGTACAGAATACAGATGCCAAGTTAAAGAAATTGACTTTATGAGTTTTACACAATGAACATTTATATAAGACTTGAGCTCTTAAGCCTCAGCATAGAGAGCCTTGATTTCCTCCACATCATCATAGCTGCCAAGGAATATAGGGGACCTCTCATGTATCTTTGTTGGAACCAAGTCTAGTGCCTGCAACATCAAGCACTTATGGTGAGTTAGCTAGATTTGAAAACAGAAAGTGGTTTGTGAATCCTAGTGATAGAACTAAACAAAAACTTGCTAGTTTATAGGGAAATGTGTCAAATACCCGTATCTTGCCCGTAAATGCTTGACCTCCTGCTTGCTCCATCAAGTAAGACATTGGAAAAACTTCGTAGAGAACACTGTCATGAAAATCAGATCTGTGTTAGATACAAATATGGTTTTGGGATTATTTTTTGGTCTAAACTGTGGAATTAGATTCTTGGCCACTTGTCCAACAATAATAGACTATGCCAAGTCAAACAGAAGTTTTATTGAAAAATGTAACTGCAAAACAAATATGTACCGCAATTTTCCATTTGGGCTCTTCTTATCTCCAGGGTACAAAAACACACCACCATATAGCAATGTCCGGTGGACATCAGCAACCATACTGCATTTCATAAGAGTGTCAGAACAAGAATCTGTATAATAGTCTAAACTCTGATAAAGATGCATGAAAACAGAATGAGAATAGCAGCACAGCTGCATATTCTATATGATCCTAGCTCAACCATTATGGGCGTGATAAACAATCACATTGAAGAAGGAAAACAGAATTCTCATTCGATAGATCATTTGAAGATAGTGACTGTAAATATCCAACATAGAACCAATACATACACTGAAACCTAAAACTCAAGGTTGATAAATGAAGTACCTTCCGATGTACCGGAGAGACTTTGGTGATGAACCATCTGTAGGGAACTTGCATTTTTCCACATACTTGGCAGTTGGGCCATCCCAGTTTTTGGCATTTCCTTCATTAACTGAGTATATCTTTCCTTTCTTTGGGATCTGTTTCAAAATAAAGACAATGTTTCAACACAAACCAGTTCTCATATTCAAACAAATGCCACCAGAAACACCTCTATATATGCAATATATTATGAACACAGGATGATTCATGATTCTCAAAGGTGCACTGAGGATTTGAAGTCAACAGTTTCAATATAACTACTACCTAGTACCTATCACTTCTCTCCAAGGCAAGCAGTAAGCAGTAAGAGCATAATGGAAAACGATCAAAAGAGATTAAACTATAACATACCTTGATATCAGGGTGAGTCAATATGAACTCTCCAAGAGATGGATCGAGAGTGAACCCATTAACACCACTTCCAGTGCTAATTACTAGCTGCAATTTTCAAATTCATAGAAATGTAACACAAACCATAACATATCTTCCATACTTGAATCTTCAAAACACATGGGACATTGGAAAAGAAGTAACATCAAATAGATTAGTGGCAGTTAATTATTACCGTGCAAGAGCTTCCATACATGCAATACCCAGCTGCTACTAGATTATTTCCAGATTGCAGGACATCCTCAAGAGACGGGTTGCTTGGATCTTTCACCAAGTAAATGCCAAAGATCTGGTTATGAGAAAACAAGTTAAACTCACTGTTCACTTTCAAGAACGAAATATGAATTACATGCAATGGCAAAGCTTAATTTGGGATGAGAGGCCATACTGTTCCAATGGAGACACCACAGTCAATGTTTGAAGATCCATCCAATGGGTCAAAAGCAACACAGTATCTGTTTCATCAAGAAGGAATTTGGAGTTACATTGATTCAAATATTTATAAAAAACAATTCAACGTGGAGTATTTGCACATACTTTCCACGCTTTGATGGCTCAACAAATGTTGCCTCCTCGTCCTCTTCAGAAACAAGAATGCACTGATGACAGGCATGCAAGTAAAGAGCAAAGAGTGAGAAAGTGAAGTATCATGCAAGTGTAACTAAAATTGAAACTAAAATATTGTGCTTATCAAAAGCAGAAAACATGAAATAGCTTACAGTGCGCCCACTACTCGTCAAAGCCTTGACGAAAACTTCATTTGAAAGCACATCCAGTTTCTTCTGTTCTTCACCCTAGAGTTGAAACATAGAGTTCAATTCAAAATATTCCAGAAACAAAAGAAAAATACACAAAACAATCCAAATCCATTAGTCCAAGAAATTACTCACTTGAACATTGGTCTCCCCAGCAAGTCCAAGAAGTTTAGCTAGACCTGCCTGCAAAAGTGTAATGATATTTCATATGAGAATTGAGAAAGCAGAGCATAATAGAGTATCCAACTGGTATGCTATCTATTCATAAGCTTCACAATCATATAAAACAAAACCCCCTTTTGAAATAAGCATTTCATCAAACAGTTAGTGGGCAAACTGATGTGGGTTCTAAACCAAATCACAACAAGCGGCTACAAAACCCATAAACAAAAACTCCAAGTTCAATTGAAGTATTTATCCAGTAAATCAGACCTTGTTGACACTGGTGCAGACGAATTTGCAGCCAAGAACAATGTGGCTGAGGAGGATGGAGAAGTCCCCGCGTGACTCGGGATGCTTGGACTGCTCGTTGAGCACGAAACGAGTGATGGTCATCAAATCAGTACGGTAAGCATCTGCTGCGTGATCCATGATGATGATGAAGAACAAAAATCTCTCCTTGTTTCCTTGATTTCAATCAAATTGTACAAAGAAACCAAAAGGATTAGGAGGATATATGTAGATGGAAAGTTGAGAATATGATATTATTCCATAATTTTCAAGTAGGAAAGATATGCTTCGAATTGCGGAATATATACCTAAAACGGAAAAGAGAAGTGATAAGGAAGAGAGGGAAGATGAGAAGTACACGTGTCGGCGTGACCAGCGGCGGTTTCAGAATCACTGAATCAAGATAACGTGCTTCGTCTCCTTCCTCGCTCCCACCAAAAACCATTTTCATTCATTGGCTAAGCTTCCATTCTTTGTCCTCTGTTCGAAAAAAACTAACCGTTTTGGCGGGTTTCTGGACAACATATAAAGACAAGAAATTACAAGTAACTGAAAGTTAGTGAAGCAAAATACTTTTTGAGAAAAAAAAAATCAAAGTGATTTATTGGTTGAAATTTTCAGTTACTATATAATTGTCAATAAAGCGATGTCACATCATCTATTAATACTTATATTTGTCGCATTAAATTTGTGGCCGCTCCCAGATTCATTTCTCTTTATTTTTTGGTTGAAAATTATGACTGAGATTCTGATAACCCATACTTTTTTTTTTGTAACAAATAAATCTAAAAGACCCGTTTATAAATTTATCGGACAAGATCTCCACATGTACCATAAATATTTGTATTGTGCATGTATGTCACGTGACCAGCAATCTCATCACACATCTCCAACCCTTGCATGCAAGTGGGCCAGCCTGTAAACCACTATCTCTTCATAGTGTGCCGCCACGTGAAATACATGTATGATAAATGTACTTATGGTACAAATAAATTGTTGACCGTAACTTTTGCTCTCTACTCTATTTTTTCATATGCTCGAGTTTCGTCGAATGACTAATTGCTCTCTTTGAAGTTTGAACCCATCCTCTTGGTTTTGTCAAGCTCCCAATCAAGTCATTTGAATAAATGAAAATTTTGGGACTTCATTGCCATTTTTTCATCATTTCCTCTGAAAAGGAGAGGAAAAATTCAAGAATTCATTTAGAGTTTAATTGACCTTACTAGTATTGTGTCAATTGTCAAGAAACAAGGTACAAAAAAACTAACGGTCAAATTGATTTTATGTATTGTCCAACCGACATGTATTGTGGGTGATGCAATGTTTGTAGCTTATGGCCAAAGATTGCCAATCCAATTTCAATGATCACAGTACACTTGTATATTGTGTGATCCCCAACATTTCTACTACCATTATCTGCACAATTACCCAATAATACTTCAAATACAAACTCTAAATATTCAAACATTGGAATATAATTTACTCCCAGCAAGTACATGCAAATTGCAAAACAATCCAAAAAAAAATCTTTATGGGTGAAAAAATAAATAATCTCACCATTCTCTCCTGACAAAACAAATATCCAAGGCTAAGAAAAATGATAGACCAAAGCAAACAAGACCACTACCATCTAAAGTCCCATTGCAGCCAATAATAAGTTGGCTTTCAAGACCTAACAAGCACAACATGTTTCAAGCTTACAAAACCTGATAATCCAACTACCAAGAAACCAATGCTTCAGATGCCGATGCAGGAGCTCCAGACGATGTCTGCTTAAAAGCATTTCCGGTGAACAATTGCTGGACCAGATTCGTCGTATTCACCTTTGGATATCCACATCTGCGACATAGGAAGAGACTCAGAAAACTCCAACGTATGGCATTTTAGTATGAAATAAGTGAGAGCATAGCATTTGGCACAAAAGTTTACCTGCTGGAAGGTGCTGAGGGAAGCTAAAATGGATCCTCCAATCCAGACACTGTACTTCCTCTCGGGTGGTGCCACGACCTTGATCTTCATGCTGCTGGGAGCAAGAGCGGTGATTTCCTTGCTCATTCGGTCAGCAATACCAGGGAACATGGTTGATCCACCACTGAGGACAATGTTTCCGTATAGATCCTTCCTGATATCGACGTCACACTTCATGATGGAGTTGTATGTGGTTTCGTGAATTCCAGCAGCTTCCATGCCGACCAGTGATGGCTGGAAGAGTACTTCTGGGCAACGGAACCTCTCAGCTCCTATTGTGATCACCTGACCATCAGGCAACTCGTAGCTCTTTTCAACTGCAGAGCTGGTCTTTGAAGTCTCCAGCTCTTGCTCAAAATCAAGGGCAACATAAGCAAGCTTTTCTTTCATGTCACGGACAATTTCCCGTTCGGCAGTTGTGGTGAAGGAGTACCCTCTCTCAGTGAGGATCTTCATCAAGGAGTCTGTTAGATCACGACCGGCAAGATCCAACCGAAGGATTGCATGAGGGAGGGCATATCCTTCATAAATTGGCACAGTGTGGCTGACACCATCACCAGAGGCCAGGACAATACCTATTCACAACAAAGTTCCACCGAGTCAACCAACAAGGCAAGAGAATGAATAAGAAACTACCTATCCCTCACTTAGGAGCAAAAAGTTCAAAACTTGAATGTTTGCACAAGTCCATATATAGAAATTCCATTCTTACTAGTTTATGTGAGAAACTTATAATCAGCCCATGGAGTTCATGATTGTTTTTGAAAAGTTACCATGAATACACAGTTTTTTTTTTTTTTTTGAAATAATGAATACGCACAGTTGATACCTATCAAATGATTAACTTTGCTTGACATATGCAAATATTACTTTTAATCTTATTCTTCAACAGTTCCTTGCAATCAGACTCGCTCAGCTTCTGTGATCTTGCCCAAAGTAAATTTTGTTTAAATTGAGTTAAAACTCCTAAACTTGAGATATGAACAAAACTAAATAATAATCCTCTAGGACTATAAATCTTCATATATATTTATACAAACCTGTTGTACGACCACTGGCGTATAGCGAGAGGACAGCCTGGATAGCAACATACATAGCTGGCGAGTTGAATGTCTCAAACATGATCTGGGTCATTTTCTCCCTATTAGCCTTGGGATTAAGAGGAGCTTCAGTAAGAAGTACTGGGTGTTCTTCAGGGGCAACACGAAGCTCGTTGTAGAAAGTGTGATGCCAAATCTTCTCCATATCATCCCAATTGCTGACAATACCATGCTCAATTGGGTATTTTAAGGTCAAGATACCTCTTTTTGATTGTGCTTCGTCGCCCACATAGGCATCCTTCTGGCCCATGCCAACCATGACACCGGTATGTCTAGGTCGACCAACAATGCTAGGGAAAACTGCTCTTGGAGCATCATCACCAGCAAAACCAGCCTGTAACAACAAAAGTCTGTAGATATTAGCATTTATGTTGCTAAAGGAATTGCAAATACCATGACAAGGTCATAAAAGCCAAATAAATTGAACGACATGGATAAGAAATCTGACAAACCTTGACCATTCCAGTTCCATTGTCACAGACAAGAGGCTGAATATCCTCCTCAGCCATTGTTTATAAGCTTTCGAAAGAAAATCTGCATGAAGTCAAAATATTAACTTCTTAAAATGGAACAATAATTTTGCAAATTGCATTATTGCACCCCCAGAATGCAATATTTTGGTTTGTAAAACATATTTTGTTGAATATTCACCATAAATATTAGGGCAGCATAAAATAAAAGATAAAACATTAACAATCTATAAAATAAAACTACTACTTAATACTTGTTGATAAATTTACCAAACCAAAAAAAAAAAATGCAGTAAAAACTACAGAAAAAAAACTGGTGAATAATGTGTCCAAAATTGAAGCTACAAAACAATTTAAGGAGCCCACATCATTATCGAACACAAGGAGCTATTAGGTTCCACTAAAGTTCTCATTCAAGTGGTTCATCAACCCACAGTCATCATCTCTAACATTCTTCTACTATCAAATCATGCCTAGGGTTATCAGTTTTCTTGATGAAAATATTTTGAAATTCGAGCTCCTCCTCAATAAGAGGACAAAATTTTGGCCATTCAAGTGCATGCATTAGTATGAGATGAAGATCTCTACTAGCAGGTGGACAGTAGAGACCCTGTCCTCTTCATAGAGGAAGAGAATAGGAACTGTGCCCTTGTTGTGATAGATTGGTTTACATAAATATAAATTACTTGAACCTTAGACTATATATCATGTTTTAGTTCAGTTAAAAACAATGAAAACATCAATAAATAATCCAACATATAAACTTTCAATCTTCCTCACATTACATATGGAATGATCATTTCCTATCTGACATTCAATCATTAACTAATGCAGCAATCAAGACAATAGAAAAATGGACGAGGTAAAGAATAGCTACTCTGAGAGGTTATGGGCCTTGCTTGGGAATTGATAACAACAACATTGTCCAAGAATATAATCTAAAAACAGGAGCTAACAACCCGATTATGTAAGCATGTCACTATCACCAATTTGTTGTTATTGATCAAGTATAAATCAACCTAGATTCCTTTTAGACAAGCTTTAATGCTATAAAGATCATACAAATTTCCATTGCATGAACAGATTGTTTAAATATTTAAAAACAGATTATTTTTGGATCTGGTAAGCCGTAAGGTAACAGAGGGCCCTAGACATCCTACCAGGAAAATCAAAATGTTGGAATGATTGCTCATTTGAAAAGGTGGCTATGAGGTATAACGCAGCAATAGCAAATCAAGGAGATATCATATGTGTTGGAGCATATAATTCAATCATACATTTTTTCAACGCAAAGGAAGCATTTGTTTTAAAATCCTAATCCACACGTGAACAATGATAATTTTATTCCCAGTTTTTTATCCCCAATCCTCACAAAAGGTTATAATCCAACCGCTACTAAGATCATCATGCTATATACACACACAACACAATCCTAATAGCATAAGATGATGTGATCCAATTAGGAGAAGGAAAGTTCACAGATCATCAGAGATGGATCACAAATCCGAGTTCTTATCAATCAAATGTATACAATCAATTCAAGCTTAAGTTCATATATAGATCAGCTTACACTGAATCTGCATAACCCACTTGGGATGTCAAAAAACAACATGATCTATACAACAGAGAATCCATCCCCAACCTCTGAAACACTCAACAATCACTAAACCCGCAACATCCCAACAACCAAACACTCCAGATTACTGATTCAAAAACAAAATAGTACGCGAAAAAACAGATCTAAATCAACGCAAACAAAACCCAGATCAGAAGCAAAATGAAACCCAAAAACGAACTGAACCCAAGTACGGAGACAAGGAAAGGTACCTGAAGATGGCAGGAGAGCAGACTAATCCGAGGAAAAGGCGAAGGCTTGAGCAGAGAAAGCTGAAAATGAGAAGGGAATAAAGGCGGCAGAGGGGTTTTAATACACGATATGAGGAAGCTAAATGAGAGTGAAATGCAAATGAAATGAGACCCAAATGCAGTTCGAGACGTTCTGTTTGGTTGGCGAGAAAAAAAAAGACTTTTGGGCTGGAAAAGAAAAGAAAAAAGAGAATCTTCGAGAGAGTAGCAACCCCAAACCGCCAAAACAGTGTCGGGTATGTCTGGAATCCAATAGCGTGATTAGGTAGCAGCCGTCCAAAGTAGATTTGGTCTTTTTTTGAGGTGTAGTAATCAATGTTGAGAAGAAAAATAGACTAATAATGAGTCTTAATCAAATCAAATGTTAGAGAAAGAAATAGACCTATCTGAGTCTTGTCAGCAAAGGTGGGCGGCTGTTGTGGGCCGAGGGCGGGCTGTTTTTGTTGGGACAGCTTCTGCTTCCCAAGCCGACCATCACTCTTAAGATTCCAATGGGATGGGCATTGGCCCCCACATCCACATCTACTCTTGAATCTTTTTGTCGAGTGATTAACAGGGACAAGTGCACGGGATCATATTGTACTTTACACATTTCGCATATGAATATGTTAAAATTTTATTTTGAATTTCGACTATCATGTACTATGTCGGTGAGCATTTTTGTACATATTTCGTCAGTTAAGTATCAAGAAGACTAAATTGCCCTTGTTATATAATTTTTAAATATAAATAATAATAAATAAATAAATAAAAGAAGAAAAAAAAAGATGAATCGTCTTCGTCTTCTTTTCCTCACTAACAGTAACAGGGGACACTGACAGCATCCAGCCATCTGTGTCATCAAGGTTCCAATTCAACCATCGGGCGTCTTAGGTCTCGTCGGCCGGGAAACCTCCCTTGGCCAATTCAAAGAAGAAGTGCAGCTCTACAAACGACGTCGTCACCCCTCTTCCTCAACCTCGACGCCGCCAATGATGGAGGTGGGCCACCCCGGTGAGTTTGGCGGTTTGGGTTTGGATTTAGGGTTTCTCCTTATTTTGATTGATTATGGTTGATTTTGCATGATTTTTGAGTTTTTCGGCGGATTTTTGAAAATTTTGGCAAACTTATGAAGTTTCCGACGAGTTTTTGATTTTTACGGCAAGGTTTTGCAGTTTCCGGCGAAAATCGGTCGCCGAAAACTTCAAACATTAAAGTGTTCTTGAATGTTGAAGAATAAGGGCAAAATGGGCATTTCTAAAAATTTTGGTCATGTGCATGACATATAATCAAAAAATGAATATTTCGTTAAAAATATAATATTCCGTTAAAAATGAATTGTTTTATGACGGAGAGGCCCCCAGTATAGTACATGGTAGTCGAAAGTTAAAATAAAACTTCAGAGTATCCATGTGCAAAATGTGTAAAGTACAAGGTTCATGTGCAATTACCCCTAATTAATAATACACTTCAAGTCATTGAGGTGGTGGAACTCGAGAAGGATAATTCTCTTTCCGTCTCAAAATAAATGTTATTGTTTTTATTTTTAAAAAAATTGAGAAGAGGTTAGTTAGCGTAATATATTAACTTTTGTAATTTTTATGATAATGTGTTAAGCGATACTAACTAACTAGAACAGATGACATTCATTTTAGAACAGATGGAGTAGTAGTTTCGGTTTGATAAATATGTAACATTATAAATCTTGTAGAGTTCTTTTAGTATAGATTGTTGTGTGGAGTTTTAGGTTAAAAAGAGAGCTACCATATGTCGTGTATTTCAACTAATTAAAAAATTATAAAAAAAAATATATCTTTTGGTAGCAGATCCTCAAATCATATAACTCATGTGCTAGACAGGTCGTCAAATTATGTGCAAGACTTAGAGATATATGTGTGTTGATACCCTAAAAAACATGAGTAATTGAGCCAGTGATATCCGGACACGTGGCACCTTGGGCCCCCCCCCCCACAAGCTGATTCAAAGACAGACCCGTGAACGGGGTCCGTCCACCCCCCCCAGGAC
>JAYMTK010000938.1:0-18497 GCA_036897405.1 Pelargonium myrrhifolium
AATATGCCACGTCAGCGCCACGTCAGATGCTGACTCAGTGCCACGTCAACAACTTAACGGTGGAGTTAACTTTAACGGACATGTGGACCTCCCTGTCATATTTATCGATTATAGAGGGACTGCGTTAGTGAGTTTTTTTATAGAGGGACCTGGCTAGTCAATTTTTGATAGTAGAGGGACCCCTAGAGTCTTTAAGCCAATATTATATAAAATAATTTGTCAATTAATATTGATGACTTGATCACAATAAGACATGTGTACGATCTATATATGTTATAAATCAGATGTTCTATACCATAAATTCATGAGAAATAATAATATCATATATGTTTTTTAAAACTACAATCTTCATTAGCAAACCATAAATGACAAAAGGAAATACAAAGTAGAGATAATTGTCTTCACCCTCACACAACTATCAAAATGTGGTCCGGCATGATCCTTTGCAAAAGGGTAGTCCACAACCGCGTATCGCAAATTAGTGTTGACCGCACTTTCTTATGTACCAAAACCCGAGTTAAAAATCTCACCACCTAGAATCAAAGCGTCAAACCACAACTTGAACCTCAAACGAACAACCGAATTAAATAACTAAACTAGATAAAAACTCAAACTAACCTGCAAAGTATGAATTCTCTTATGACATCATGCATCTACATCCCTCTTGAGGATAGGGGATGTGATATCACATCTACACTTTGTCATAAACCTAATCTTAATCCGATGAAACCAAACACTAAACCAAAGAAAACATAAAATTTTGATAACAAACTCAAATTTCATGAAAATCTCAACCTTTTAATCCTTCTACTCCTTTTATTCATCTTATTTCTTCTGATTGCCGCCGCCGCCTAGTTTTGTAAAAGCCGTAATCGTGGCCTAAACAGAGAGACCCTAGAGAGCCTCTCAAAATAGAGAAAATCCCTAGAGAACCAATTTAGGTTTTAATCCCAAGATATTTTATAATATCATATATGTTAACTTGTGATTAATTCCAACTTATTTTTAAACTACGTAGTATGAAATATATCAACCGTTTTATTGTAAATTGTACTAGGCATTTAGTATTTTACTAAATTTAGTCTTTGAAAACAAAACAACTTAAAATAGGGCTAAAAAAAATTACAAAAATAAAAATAAAAATATACAAAAGTGATTTTTTAATATTTCTTTCCTAAGAAAACCATTTGAAATGGTGGTGGTTTGGCCGAACTTCTCCTCATTTATTAGAGGGTAAAAAACGAATATGAAAATCTGACGTGGCAACCGGTTGTAGCCAGTCAGTTGGGGTAAAAAATTATATTTTAACAAGTTAAGGGTTCGAAACGATAAAATGTTAAATCGGAGGGCCAACAATTAAATCCGGGTAAGTCAAAAGGGTCTGGAGATGAATAACCCATGAAAAAATAACATAATGAGTCTCACATTTTAAAGGAATAATACACCTAAACGCAAGGCTAAATGATGCATAAATTTTTTTACATGATGAACTTACCCGGCTTAATCGCCTAAGAACCACAACAATAGAAATATAAGTAGGAGTGAAACCAACCATTCCCAACCATAGAAATCGTATCTGCTACTTTATTTTTGAGATATATTGTCGTGTGTCTTGTCTGATAGATACAAATTTGCTCTACCCACTCTCTTGATGTCACCACGTGATGAATTCAACGTTCCTATTCCCCTTAGCATTATAAGAAAGTGAAGTCCAAGCAAGAAAATATCTCTCACAGCCATTTCAATGGAGTTCATCATGACATGGCATTCACTTCTTTGGTCCACCATCTTTTTAGCTTCTTCGCTTGTACTGCTGAGCCTTAGCCTCTTCAGGAGGCGGTTGCTAATGCGACCGCCGGGACCTCGGGGATGGCCTATTGTTGGCAACATGTTCGATTTGGGAGCCATACCGCACCAAACCCTTTTCGAGCTCCGCTTCAAATACGGCCCTGTTGTTTGGCTCAAACTCGGTTCCGTCAACACCATGGTCGTCCAGTCCGCGAAAGCAGCTGCCGAGCTCTTCAAGTATCACGATGCAGCTTTCTGCGACCGCATGTGCCCCAACACGCTCACGGCCCATGACTACCATCTAGGCTCGCTGGCATTTGCCCCGTACGGTGCAAATTGGCGCATGCTGAGGCGTCTCTGTAACATGGAGCTTCTGGTGAGTAAGCGTGTGAACGATACGGCTCCGCTACGGCGTAAGTGCGTGGACGATATGGTTCAGCACATCGAGAAAGATTCCGCAGCAGCAGTTGCAAAGGGAGAGTCAGGAGAGATGACTCTAACTTCGTACCTGTTTGCTATGGCATTTAACTTGATGGGCAATTTGACTATGTCGAGGGATTTGTTGGAATCGCACTCCGATGAGAAAGGTCGTGAGTTCTATGATGCAATGAACAACGTTATGGAAGGGATGGGGGCGCCAAATGTTGCGGATTTCTTGCCATGGTTGCAATGGCTAGATCCGCAAGGGCTCAAGAAGAAGATGTTGCGGCACATGGGACAAGCTATGAGGATTATAGGTGATTTAGTGAATGAGAGGATTCAGGAACAAGAAAAATCGGTTGGGAAAAATCAGAAGGTGAAGAAAGATTTCTTGAATGCTTTGTTGGAATACGAAGGTGAAGAAAAAGAAGGCCCTAAGAAGATTTCAACCCACAACATAGTAACTATTATAGTGGTATAATTATCTTATCTTTCTAGCTAGTTTATAGAATATATGTAGCACGGTTTACTTAATTTAGTCTAGCTAAACACAACTAAGTCTTTGTCGCAGGAAATGTTTTTTGCGGGATCAGAGACGACTAGTGGTGTTTTGGAATGGACGATGACTGAACTACTACGCAACCCTGAGGCTATGGGAAAGGTGAAAGAAGAGCTTGACCGAGTTGTAGGGCGGGAGAGGAAGGTTGAAGAGAGTGACATGGAACGACTACCATATTTGCAAGCTGTGTTGATGGAAGCATTACGACTTCATCCTCCAGTTCCTTTATTGATTCCACGTAAAACTTTAGAGGATACTAAATTTATGGAGTATTTGATACCAAAAAATACTCAAGTGTTTGTGAATGCATGGGGGATCGGAAGAGACCCAGATTCTTGGAAAGAACCTTTGTCTTTCAAGCCAGAAAGATTTCTAGAATCGAATATTGAGTACAAAGGTCAAAATTACGAGTTCATTCCGTTTGGATCAGGAAGAAGAATTTGTGTAGGCATGGTATTAGCTCAAAAGGTGACTCACCTTGCTCTGGCTTCCCTCATCCACAATTTCGATTGGGAGCTTGAAAGCAATCTCACTCCTGAAACTATAGACATGAGTGAAAGATTGGGTATAACTGCAAAAAAAGTTGTGCCGTTGAGGGTCATACCCAAAAAACGCAGAATCTAAAAGTGGTCATCCAAGAATGTATATCTTGCCTTACAATCTAAGCTGTCATTTCTCATTTGTAATAAATGAAAGGAGCAAATTACTACCTCCGTTTCAAAATAAGTGTCGTTTTAGAGTCTAATTTTTGTTTCAAAATAAGTGTCACTTTCTACTCTAAAACGACACTTATTTTGAAACGGAGGTAGTATTAAATAAGAAATTGTTTGTTTCTGCAACATTGGATTAAAAAGAGATCTTGATATCTTTCGAGGACAATTATATAAATAGTCTAACTACATATGCTTAAATGCATTTTAATTGCACATTCACATATTTAGTCATCATGCAGGTATATTAAAAAGAAGTACTAAACTTGTACAATTAAAAATGAACCGTTTTGATAACTAAACTTTAAAATGGACCACTTTAGTAACTATAGTATACAAAAGTGAATCAAGAAAGTCATCACCATCAAATTCGGTCAAAATGGATGGTTTATTAAACATTTTCAATCTAACTAAGCACAATTGAGTTTGGTGCAGGAAATTTTTATTGGGGGAACAGAGTCAAGTAGCAACACTTTGGAATGGACAATGACTGAGCTACTACGCAAACCCGAGACTATGAGAAAGGCAAAAGAAGAGCCTGATCAAGTTCTTGGGCCGCGTAGAAAGGTCGAGGAGAGTGACATGGATCAACTACGGTATTTACAAGCTGTGTTGAAAGAAGTACTACGACTTCATCCTGCACTTCCATTATTGGTTCCTCGTAACACTTTAGAGGATACTCGGTTTATGGGATATTCAATACCCAAGAACACTCAAGTGTTTGTAAATGCACGGGCGATTGGGAGATATTCAAATTGTTAGGAAGATCCTTTGTCGTTCAAGCCAGAAAGATTTTTGGACTCAAATATCGAATACAAAGGGCAAAATTACGAGTTGATTCCATTTGGATCGGGAAGAAGACATTGCTTAGGCATGTTATTAGCTCACAAGATGCTCCACCTTGCTCTGGCCTCTCTCCTCCACTATTTTGACTGGGAGCTTGAAAATAGCCTCACACATGAAACTATAGACATGAGTGAAAGTACAGGTATAACTGCACAAAAACTTGTTCCACTAAAAGTCATAGCCAAGAAGCGCAGCGTCTGAGAATGGATGGTATATGATCATTCATGTCCCATATTTAATTTCTTGCGTTTTCTATCAAAGGTGTAGTTGTTATAAATTGAAGTGACCATATAATTTCCCAAGGTTTCTATAACTTTGGATAAATTAGTAAAGGTCTTATATGCAACTTTTCTTTGTGTATAATAATATAATAAGAGTACGCGGTCCATCGGCCCACACGATATTAAAATAATATAATAAGAGTTATGTTCTTGATATATCGCATTCTATAAAAATTGGAGAAAGATCCTATTTAGTACATGAATTATATACTTGGTTTCATTTTAATCCAAGAACATCATTTCGTTCCTCCATAGTCCATTTTATCTTTGTTTTTTTCTCCGTTAGTCTCTGTCATCAACTAACCTAACGGAATCTGATAAATCGTAATAAAAAAATATTAAAATGTTTGCAATTACTCTTTTCTCCCTAAAAATGAAAATGAAGAGCCGTGAATATTCTGGCCACCAGAAACTTCAAATGTTTGAAAATTTCGGCGTTGGAATCATCAAAGTTCGTCGGAGTATCCAATATTTTATAAAAGAAAAAAATCCAAGAAAACTTTTTAAATACAAATTCAAAACTAAAGATCAAGAACAAATTTATATCTATATTCAAATCTCAATAACAAGAACATCATTTTAAAACAAAAACCAAAAACCCAAAAAAAAAAAAAATAAAAAAAAAAAAAAAAAAAAAAAAAAAAAAACTCACGGCATCACCACCCGCCAAAGCTCACCGACGCCGGCGTCACCGATTGGGAATTTTGGGATATAGGATTGGAAGTTGGAGTGACGCTCTCGGTGAATTTGGGGGGTTTCCGGCAGAGGAGCCTCCACGGGAAGCCCTTTGAATTTAGAGGTGGTGATTTGAGAGAGAAAAGACAGGGACGACAATGGAGAGTGAAACTCTCCAGTGGATTGTCGGGGTTGGCTTCGGAGCAAAATGAAGCGACGGATGGGAGATGCGGAGCAGAGGAAGCATTAAGTGAAGAGCGTCATGGTTCTTGTTGTTTCGGATGGGTGGTTGTTGAGTAAATAGCACATGGGAGAGAGGGACGGCGGCAGAGGGGAGATACAGGTGAAGAAGGGCGGAGGCAGAATCTTTGGTTCATTGACCTTCCCTCTCAAGCCCTCCACAGCCTAGATCTGAGCTGCCGCGGGCACCAAATCCACCCCCAGTAGCTTCCGCCGACGACGGATCCACCTTCAACCTCTGCCGTCGCCGCTAGATCCACCTCCCATCTCCTTAAGCGTAATTGCAGGTTATGTTTTCTATTTTATTTATTTATTTTATTTTATTACAATGGCAACTTGTTATAATTGTTTTTTTTTAAACAACAATTTTTGTTTTTGTTCGTTATAGATTAGAAAGTAAGTAAGGGACAAAATAGTAATTTCAAACATTTTAATACATTTTAAGTTAATATCTTATCGGTGCTCCATTTTTTTTAAAATACCTTTGAGCAAAGATAGTTTCTTCCAAAGACGGAAGCAAGGCTGAACGATTATATCAAACGAGGCCCAAGTAGTTTCGATCGTATGCATAAAAGAATAATGAGAAAAGCAAACATTTAGGAACTTGAATGGCTTAGGACCCCAGTTAATTGATTTGAAACGCAAAAGAATCGGACTATGATCCGAGCACTCGTAAGAAAAACCTTTCTGAACCATATTACCTATATAAGTCGACCAAGAAGCAAAAACAAGAAAAAGTTCTAACCTCCAAGCAGTCGAACCCGGGCCATACCAAGCATAACGCCGCCCATGTAATGGAAGATTAAGAACCTGAGCTTGATTAATGAATTCATTGAACTGAGCAGTGAATGAGGCATTTACAATACCATTGGACTTCTCAAGAGGATTACATACACAATTGAAATCTCCGACCAAAAGTACGGGCAACCCGACATCCTGAATAACAGCTAACAAAGCCTCCCAAAGCTCATGCTTTTCGCAAGCAAAATTAGAAGCATATACACTGATAATGAGGCAAACACAATCAGTTCTAGACCAACACCCTGTAATCGCCACGAAAGACCACTCTACAATATGTGATTGAAACTTAAAGTCCAATAGGTTCCAGAGGCACAACAAGCCTCCCGACCTACCCCCGCAGCAAAGAAAATAAATTGAACATTTGAAAGAGACCATATAACACGACAATCAAACTGTGAGAATTGAGCAATTTTCGACTCCTAAACAAAAACAATACTAGGTTTCGTCTTCCTAATGAGAGTGTTAATACATCCTCGGACGTTTCATGAGAGGAAACACGGGAAGGACATGAGCTGTTGGAGAGATACGCTTTAATCCCTTCATGCGTTTACAGTTGACATATTTCAACTTCCACGATATTGGGAGGCTAATAGCTTGATCTCCTCAAAATTTCCATCAGCCTCATTTTGAATCAAACCCAAAGACTTATCTGCATTATTCGCGGAGTCCACACGAACTGAAGCATTTGGAGATGTGTAAACCTCAAACTTGTTGGGATTGCTATTGGGCTGAGAAATTGTTGCCACAAGGCCCATATCTCTGTGGCTGTCAATGCCTCCGACCGCCTCCCAAGCCGCCGTTGGGACACTCCGATCACTATCCAGTACATTGGGGGGCGTAGGAGATCCCACCGGAGAAGGTGAAAAGCAGGGGTCATCATGTATACACGACGGTGAGGGTGAAGACGAGGACACTTCGTATGGATTCGAGGCCTCCAACTCAAAAGAACAAGACAGGGTTATACATTTCGAAGCCATAGCATTAAACAAGGAATTTTCCACTCTCAACGCGATCACCATTCTCAATGCGTCAAACATCGAAGAGTGAACTAAAAATTCAACGAACTCCAAATTTGTACCAGTTAGTGAGTTCGTACTTACCGTGATTAAGTCACCCAAAAACCTTGATATGCAAGGAATCCCAGCCCAAGCATGTAACGGTACTCCCCGCAAAGAAACCCAACAGAACCTCCCTCCTCGAAATTTGGAAGACGATCAATCCTGAAAAACCCATGAACCACTGAGAAAGCCAGCATCATCCAAAGTCTGTCATAGCACATTTAGTTCTCGGAAGTCGGAACATGTATCGAAACATCAAATATTCCTTTTGTTAAGGAAAAAATTTGATAATACTCGACCGAAGAGCTTGTCTTTGATACTGCAATAACACTATACTTTAACTTCTCGATCAGGCGATCATTTGCGAAACCTGGACACTGAGACTTATGCGCAATACTTTGGGACCTTGGCACACCTCCGACTACGTCCTGAAAGGATTAACCCGGAAGTATACCGTCCCTACATGGGCTGCAGCTTCAATTACTTCGTGAAGCCGAGATGCGAGACTGTTTTTTTCTAATTTCTACCACCTCTGCTCGCGGCTAGACCAAAATGCACCTTTCCCGACAGGAGAGACGCCTTATCCTCCTAGAATCTCCATGGATGTTTTCGCCACAGGAGTTTAGCAGGAGCTACAATCAACATATTATGTTAAAGTCTAACCCTATTTAAGATACGAGCCACCCTCTGAGCCTCACTGACAGATGAAATCTGAACAAACCCAATTTTTTTTCCCAATCGAATTCAGTTTCACAAGCACAAAACACTTTGTCGCAGATGTTTGTCGACGAAAAATATTTCTCAACAAATTTGTAATCATTGGGGGGTGTGGGGCAGATTTCCAGCATAGAGAGTGAAATGAGGCGTGATTGGAGGCGTTAGCGCCTGAGAATGACGATCGAAGATAAGGCGTGAGGCCATTATGCTATTATCAAATTCCAGTTAGACAAAAACTCACGAGAACTCATGTCTGCAGTATGAGCCACACAATCCAACAATATACAATAATGCTTAAAGCATCTCTGTAGTTACGTTCAAATTACGATTAAGTAAAAGAGGTATTGAATCATATATTCCATATTAATTCTAAATGTATAACATAATATTAGAATTATGTAATAAAAATATATACATTAACATATATAATATACTACAAAATATAATATATATATATATATATATAAATTTGAGAGCCGGGAAAAACGGGAGCGGGGCAGGAAATGGTCTCCCCATCCCCGTTCCCAACTGAAAAACGGAAAAAATTCTTTCCTCATCCCCATCCCATTTCCCTATTCAAAATTCTCATCCATGTCCCTATCAGGGTGGAGATTGCGGGTCCCCATCGAATTCAGATACAATTGAAATCCCTACTCTCTAGCGAAATCTAATAGTCATTTGAAGACCCACACATTACTTATATTCCTACGTACAACACCATCTCAATGTCACCCTAAGCTTCAACCCAAATACAAGTCCTTAGTAAATTCATCATTGTCAACAAAGTGGTCACCGAGAAACAATTTGGCAATACTCACCACGACCATTTATTTGGACGCTGACAAATGCTCAATATGCATGGTATATGGAACTTTACGAGCCCGTTTATTTCACTTTTTGCTTTTTGTTTGTTATGAAATTAAAACTTTGAGAATTTAATATAAAAGGCTTTGAAGGTTAGGGTTTCGAAGGAGGGCTCTCGCACTATTGGTCACGTCGGCGGTAGGGGATAAGTTTGGACCCCCTTATCTCCTTATTGGCGATGGACGTGGGGTGTGTGGCTTTATATAGAGCACTTGTGAGGGGTTGGATCAGTATACCATTTCCTGTGTGTGCAAATTGCTTACGGGCGATTCTTGTTCTGTGTGTTTTGGTCGTGTTACGAAGAATCTCAAGTTGGACAGAGGCAAACAGAAGGAGGCGACAACGTCGAGTAGAAAAGGCGGAGAAGGGGTGCATAGTGGATGGTGTTGTTGTTGCGGAGGCAGTGCGGTAGGTACGATTTGATTTTTTTCGTTGGTACTTTTTACTGTCTGCATGGCTGGGGCTTTAGATCTAGGGTTAGGTAAGACGAGTCTGGAGGATGAGGAGGGTTTGAGGGTGGAAACTCCGGGGTGGAGTGAAGGTACGTACTGGAGGGGGGAGACACAGAATTAGTGTCTAGTAGGGAGATTCATTTCCCCGACCGATGAGAGCCTTAACCAATTGCATGCCAAAATGACTTTTCTCTAGAGGTCGGGGGAGGGCCTACGGATGGTTGAGGTTGTTGATGACAGGAAGAGGATGGGGGAATGGAGATTCCTGTTCGAATTTACTTATGAGAGGGATATGTTGAAAGTCCTAGGGGGTCCTTGGTCTGTCAATTACAACAATTTCTTATTTAAGTAGTTCAAACCGGATGAGATAACAGCCAAGGTGGAGATTATTGACTTAGACTTATGGGTCCAGATATTCGGTTTGCCGATGGGGCTTAGATCAGCTAGGATTTGTGAGGGAATTGGGGGCGATTAGCGCAGTTCATGGAGTGGGATGCGGGGTGTTAGGAGTGTTATTGTCTGGTCAAGGTAATTCTGGATGTCCGGAAGGCTATCAAACGTAAGATGAAGTTTAGCATAGGGGTGGGGAAGAGTACCAGATCGATTTCAGGTATGAATAAGTACCCCACCTCTACTATGATTGCGGGATTATGGGGCATGAGGAACCGAATCGTAAGGTGCGCTATGTCTAGGGTGATAGTGGAAAGGGCCGGACCTATGGTTCATATTTGAGGGCACCGGTGGGACGCCAAGCGGTGGTCAGAACTAACAAGTGGATGGGAGCTGAAGACGGAGGGCTCAACCACTTCAGGAGGAAAGCGTGGAAATGGTACAGGGGGACCCAAAAGCATTGGAGGCATCAGAGGCTATGACAAGTGCCAGCTCCCTAACGAGGAGGCGAAGGCCCATGGGGAAAGCAGGAGTCCCTGAAGTGGAAGATCAGAACAAGGAAGAGTAAAGTCTGCCAAAAAACGGAATGGATGGAACTAAGGAGGGGCTTGGGGAGATAAAGGCGTGAGAAAGGGGTGTGGCCTAGGGGGTGTTGTAGGAGATTTATATTTTTGTTGTTTTTAGTTATTCCCTGTTTTATGGTTTGTAATTTTTGGTTTAGGTTTGTGTTTTTTTTTTTTCTTGGATTAGCTGGTTTAGTTTTCTTTGGGCCGAGCTAGTTGTGGTATGAGGCCTGTTAGTGTGTTTTTTTTGCTCCAAGTTCCCGTGTTAGGGGTTGGAGTGTGACTTTTGGAGAAAAAAAATTACTCGTGTCTTATGAAGCTTTCAGAAGGGTTGTTGTGCAATCCTACTCTCTGGACTAGGATATAAGAGTATTAGGGGTTATCCGCTTGTACCAGTGTACCTGTGGACGATATATTTAAATGATTAATAAAATGATTACTAGTGTAAAAAAAACATTGGGAATTTAAAAAATTGTTTATTCGGCACATTTTTCATTTTTTATGTATTTGGAGTCTAGATTAAAACAATGCAGAGTAAATTTAATTTTAAATTGAGTTTTCCATATCATGACTCTTGAATGTCCTTCCAAGCTTTCTTAATCCTCACATCCATGCAACTTAAGTATACGTTAAGCAAACAAAGACAAGCACGTACCTCGCAATAATTGAATCGAACAGAAGCAAATCAAATCAAATCAACTCAACTCAACTCAACATTGACGGGTGGGCACGTGACTGTTCCTTTTCATGCATTAATATATTGTCTTGTACGTCTCACAAACCTACAAAATTGCACAACGTCCTACATTATTCAACAAACATCCAAACCATACGAAATAACATACATAACAAGAAACTACCTCACAAGAATTTGAGCTAACAAATTAATGGATTGCACTTGGTACTCTATGCTTCTATGGTTAAGTCTCCTACTAGCAACTGTTTCACTTGTGCTGCGGAGCAGATTCAAAAGCGGCTCGCATCAGCGTCCGCCGGGTCCTCCGGGATGGCCCATTGTTGGCAACATGTTTGATCTTGGAACCATACCGCACCAAACCCTTTATAAGCTCAGGTTCGAGTATGGTCCTGTTCTTTGGCTCAAGCTCGGCTCAGTCAACACCTTAGTCGTCCAGTCCGCAAAAGCTGCGGCCGAGCTCTTCAAGAATCACGACCAAGCTTTCTGCGACCGCATGTGTCTCCACGTGCTCACCGCGCACGGCTACCAGAATGGTTCGCTGGCCGTTAGTCAGTACGGCGCGAATTGGCGGGCGCTGAGGCGGCTATGCTCCATGGAGCTCCTGGTGACTAAGCGCGTGAACGACACGGCAATCCTTCGGCGGAATTGCGTGGACGACATGGTACGGTACATTGAAGAGGAGTCTGCGGCGGCGGTTGTGAGAGGAGAGTCGGGAGCGGTAGATCTGTCTCATTTCTTGTTTCTCATGGCGTTTAACATTGTGGGCAATTTGACGTTGTCCAAAGATTTGTTGGACTCGCACTCTGAGAAAGGTCGTGAGTTCTATGATGCAATGAACAACGTTATGAAGTGGGCAGGAACGCCTAATGTGGCGGATCTCATGCCATGGCTGCGATGGTTGGATCCGCAAGGGCTCAAGAAGAAGATGGTGCGGGACATGGGGCAAGCTATGAGGATTATTGGTGGTTTTGTCAAGGAGAGGATTGAGGAACAAAGAAGTTCATCTGGGAATAAGGATTGGAAGTTGAAGAGAGATTTCTTGGATGCTTTGTTAGAGTATGAGGGTGATGGAAAAGAAGGGTCTCACAAGATTTCAGACCATAACATGGTCATAATTGTATTGGTAACTATTACTCTTTCCGTCTCAAAATGAGTGTCTTGTTTCAAATGAATTTTTGTCCCAAAATAAGTGTCTATTTTTTTTTTTAAAAAGTTAGTTATGTATGAATTGTCAATGTTATCCTCATAATAAGTTAGTTAGTATCCATTAACACATGATCATGAGAATATAAGAGTAAATATATCACACACACTAACTTTCCCTTAATTTTTCTTAAAATAAAAATGACACTAATTTTAGGACGGATGGAGTATAAATACTCTACTCAAGTGCTCGTATTTATTGAAATATGTATGGCCTTAGTTGTGATGTTTCAAACTCTTCTAACATGGTTGACTTTTAACTGCTACTGTTCTCCTTTATCGTGTGTATGTGTATATATTAGAGTAGATAGATTTTTCAAGATACCTTTATTAGGATTTTGACACAAACGCCATATATTATCCCTTTTTGGTTTAGTCTGATTAGAAAGAATTAACTTTGTCATTGTTTATGTAGGAAATGTTTTTTGCTGGGTCGGAGACCACAAGTAGTACTCTGGAGTGGGCAATGGCAGAGCTGCTTCGCAACCCCATGGTTATGAGAAAGGTCAAAGAAGAGCTCGATAGAGTTGTTGGGTGTCAGAGAAAGGTTGAAGAGAGTGACATTGATCAATTACCATATTTGCAAGCGGTAATAAAGGAAGCGCTGCGACTTCATCCTGCGATTCCTTTGTTGCTACCCCGGAACACTTTAGAGGATACTAAATTTATGGGCTATTTGATACCGAAAAATACTCAAGTGTTTGTGAATGCATGGGCTATTGGGAGAGACCCAGATTCTTGGGAGGATCCATTATCTTTTAAGCCGGAGAGATTTTTGGAGTCAAGTATAGAATTCAAAGGGCAAAACTACGAGTTGATTCCATTCGGATCAGGAAGAAGAATTTGTGTAGGTATGACATTAGCTAACAAGGTACTTCACCTTGCCCTGGCCTCCCTCCTCCATTGTTTTGATTGGGAGCTTGAAAGCAATCTCTCTCCGGAGACTATAGACATGAATGATCGGATGGGCATAACTGTGCGAAAACTTGTGCCACTAAAAGCAATACCCAATAAGCGCTGCTTTTGAGACCTGATCGATCATATGCAAAATTTTCGAGATGGATTCTCTTCTGAAGAAAACATAATTTCCATTCCCATTTCTTAGATCAAAGTAATAAGAGATGTTGATCTTTTTCTTCAAGATTCTGTATTCTTACCTGAACTTCTATTCTAGGTTAACTTTGTTTGTGCAGCCATGTAATTGTCAACTAATGTGCAAGTATGTTATGTTTCTGTTCTATTCTATTTCCATGAATGTATCCAAAAGATGAATCAGGCTTCACGTACTCTACAATAGTAGACTTGCACAAAAATGGTGCGAAAATAATGTATAAAGTCGCAAGTAATCTATTGCATAAAAAGAGAATGAATCGTAGAACTTATACCATTTTTTTTACTCTTTTAGTAACGTTTACGACCCAGAAATAATGTTGTGCATTGCTTCTAAAAATGAAATAATGTTGTACATTACATTTCCTATATATTGTTACGGTATAGAAAAAATAATATACATTCATGATAAATATATATTCCCTCCGTTTTAAAATAAGTGTCATTCTTTTTATTTTAAAAATAATTAAAGAGAAGTTAATTAATGTGATATGTTCACTATTGTATTCTCGTGATCATGTGTTGAGAGTAGGGTTGTTCATTTGATCTGGACCGGACCGGGCCCAATCCGACCCAGAGGAAAATTCACGGCCACAAACCCGGACCGGCCATACACCGAGTTCAACCCGGTCCGGACCGGAATTGGCCCGGATGGTTTTCTTTTTAATATTATAAATATTAAATGTAATTTAAATTTCATATATTTCATTAGACACCGGTCCGGGTTTGGGTCTGGCCGAGTTTGGACCGGACCGGACCAAAGAAGAAAGGTGAAGGACCGGACCAGATGAGCCCGGTCCGGGTCTGGGTGGGTTCAGGTTCGGTCCGGTCTAAAATGGACAGCCCTAGTTGAGAGATCCTAACTAATTTTTTATAAAGATACTATTGACAATTCATACCTAACTAAGTTTTTCAAAATGGAATCAAGACACTCATTTTAAGACAAAAATGCAAGAGAAACAAGACATTTATTTTGAGACGGAAAGAGTATATAATATACAAATCCCGATATATTTCCTTTCGATGAACTAATTTAATCTTTACTTTCATTCCATGTGGTTTGATGATAAGATAAGCGAATCAAGACACACACACATATATATATATATATATATAAAGATATTTCTTGGTTGATTAAAATCAACCCCACATCGACCGGATCTCTATTGATTTCTCAATTATACATTATCATGTACGTCAAATAACTACAAATTCTCACTGTTTCATCATGTGCTGGATTCAACATACACTGTACTATTACCTCAGCTAAAATGCCAGCTGCATACTTCATTATATGTAGTGAAGATCGATTACAGTTGGTATTGGTCGAGATGGCCCATTGTTCTCAGATATTTTTCTTTTTGAGAAACCTAAATTTTGATCACATGATAAGCAAAAAAAAACCTAAAATTTGATCACGTAATAAGCACATGCACTACAAGAAAAATCACGGAACTTCACAAACGCTTGTGACAGAAAAGTATGTCACAAATTCTAACAAAAATTGATAATTGTACTTGAAAATATGATTTCTGTCACAGTTCGTGACGAAAATTTTTCCATTACCGATTTCCGTATTTCGGAACCTTTTTTTAGTGATGATGACAAATCAATTTGATTAAATGTATCATATTTGATAAATGGGGTCAACAACATATATGAACATGTCAAGCAAATTAAAAAACATTCAACATTTAAGTCATGAATAAACATCACACTTCAAATCAACAAGAAGCAACAAAACATACCATAATAGGAAGTTCAAAACAATTTATCACTCTTTCTCCCCTTTTCTACATCTCATTTTAAGGTCCACCAGCAATCTTCCTCCTGCAGAAAATATATACCAATTTTTTTTTATTTTTTATTTTATTTTATCAAACAGAGTTGTACAAAGGATGCATTACCTCCTACGATCTATATTGGAGGGTCTCTGTAAGAATTGATGATTGTCGGACGTATGGTAAGTATGTGAAATTATGAATGTTATTGATGTTCTTAATTAGTTGATAGTTATTTAATGGGATAACGTTTTTTTTTATATCCAAACTTTGACGTGATAACCAATCTGATACCTAAACATTTATTGCACCAAATCTATTACTCACACTTCATTTTGACCCAATCTACTACCTACCGTCAATTTCCATCCATTCGTCTGTTAAACATGCTTACGGGGACGGTTGACCGCCTCGGTGGACAAAAGACGCTTATATGTCAACATTCTATTGTTTACCCTCTTGCTAACGTAGATATTAGATTTAAAAAATTATAAATAAAAATTAATAAATGAAGTTGATTTTTCCGGTCGCCGGAAAACTCAAGAACAAAACAAAAAGTGTCTAAGGTGATGAAGAACAAAAAAATTTCCCATTTTGTATCTCCAATGGCTTTACACAGTGATGAATAACAAAACAAAATTAAAGCCCTAAAATCAAAGAAAACCCTAAATCACATACCCCAACATCAACAACCCAAAATCAAACCAGAACAAAGAAAACCCTCCACAAACGCGCCGTCGCCTCCACCTTGGCGCCAGATCTGGGCTGAGCTACCCTCTGAGTTCGTCGATCCGTAACTCCACCTTGGCCACCATCGCGCCGAATCTGGGTAGAGTTGCTCAGATCTGCACGGAACATCGTCAGCGAGGATTGGGTTTGGATCCGGACCAGTTCGTCGATCTTCGTTGTTCTGCCTTCATTGCTCCGCCTCCATTGAGGGCCTCCGGCGGGAGTTCGTTGATCTCTGTGATGATTGTTGTTTTTTTTTTGTGTGTATTGAGAGAGATAGAGAGTGACTGGTGGGAGATAGATTAGAGAGAGAGAGAGATTTATTTTTTTCCATGTCAACACCCATGTCAGCACAAACATGTGCTCTGATTGCCACGTAGGCATTTTTTTCTTCCAATAAGGCAGTCAATGGTCTACGTAGGCAACACTTAACGGTAAATTTGACGGGAGGTGACGGCAGGTACTAAATTGGTTTCAAAATAAAAGTTTAGGTACTAGATTGAATTGAAAATGAAAGAGTAGGTACTAGATTAGGTGCAATAAAGATTTGGGTACCAGATTGGTTATCACGCCAAAATTTGATACCAAAAGAAAACGTTATCTCTTATTTAATACAATGAATGTGAACTGACCTTATTAGTTTTGAAGGTGTAAAATTGGTATATATAGTAGTTTGGGTATCCCAATTATAAGGTTGTGTTGATTTCATTATTGATATTGACGATACCTAAAAAAAATTACAAGTCTATCCAACGAGAGACAATACAATACGTACATGGAACTTGAGCGCCACGTGAGGCGCCCCGTCATGCCACACTTGATCTGGTCAAATATCTCGGTCCACGAACTCGCCACGAACTTGAGTCCATGGACATGTTTCGGGAGCATGCATGACCTCACGCCACGTGTCAAAGTCCATCGTGGCATGCCATGTCTATTTCGCGTGCCAAGCTCATTTGTATATCGTTGAACGTCATACGCCAAGTTCCATAATAATGAGTGTCTAAACACTAAGCTAAAATGACATTTTGCCAAGTTCCAAGTGCGTCAAGGCCATTAGTATGTACGTCCCAATGTTGACTCTCTGCCCGTGATCAACCAACCTTTGACCATCCGTCTGTCGACAGTTTGTTCGTCGATTGTTCATCCGTCAACCGTCCATCTGTTGACAGTTGCGCCCAAAGTCGTCGATGACGTCCAATGGCTCAATTCTATTGCGCTTGCCCAAAACCGACCATGTCAAACACAATTTAAATTTTTCATGTGTACCAAAAATATTAGCAAGCCAAGATAAACGAGAGTGGCTATCTGAAGCCCAAGTCCGCCTATCAACCCTACTCATCATGATACTCAACGTTGTGGCGACGTGTTGGCTACCACCTGGCCAACCGCCCCCTTGACCAAATTTAAACTCTGCCATGGATCCATAGTTGTCGCGACAATGGTATGTCTTGAGGCCCATGTCATGCATTTCTCCACTCCGATCAAGTATTTGAAGGCTCGAGAAAGATCGGGGACCCTCGTGAAGATATTTGTTTCCCCGGGTAGTCCTCTAAACCGTTCGAAAGCTCTCCACCTCTTTGTACCATCTCAGCGACATCTCAATGCTTCGAAATCTAGGACGCTACCCTGCGTGGTAGTGACTTCTAGGGTCTTCATCGTAGGCCCCAAAGTACGAGGGTCGTACAGAAACACGTGGACTCGCCCGAAAAGTAAAAGCCCACTTCGCAAGACTTAAAGAACTATGGCACTACCATATGTACCGGAACTTTGGGCCTCATCAAGGTGACTAGAAATCCAAGCCCCCACGTGTACTTCACTTCACGATCGGCCAATCATAGCACAAATTTGGGATTAATATAAATACTCATTCATAGTAAGAGGAGGGGAACTTCACTCTCTCTGTCTCTCTATTTGTAAAACACTCTTCGAAGACTTCGTATATTCCAATTGAGATTTCATTTTTAACAGGTGTATATAAGACCCCAAGGCCGAATCTATATCAACCTTCGTCAATGAATTTCAACACTTGAACAATTGCAAGCTCCAAGTGTCACGTTTACCATACAAAATGAGGCGCATCATATATATGTATATACACACACGAAAATGTCTTTTGTTATGCATAAATGACACATATTTACTTTCAAACGTAAATATGGGATCTTCGTTCTATGGAGTAAACTCTCTGGAATTTTGACAGAATTCCTACTCAACTTCTTTTAGAGTCAGACAATGTGAAGGATTGTGGAAATGTGTAATTATAGCCTGTCAACCTTTTAAAGATGGTGCGATGTCTCTTAGTAAGAGGAAGAACTTGCTGGAATCCATTGTTAGGATCCTGAATGTGAACATGCAATGCACAAGTAGGAGAGTGAGGTGGCTCGACATATGGACCATTTGCAAGTCGTCGCACAGTTTCAATACTTAACAGAGTGTGTTCTTGACCCAAAGTGACATACTCGATAGTATCATGTGCAAATTTAGTTGGAGGAGCAAATAAAGACGTTGTCTATCTGTCTCATTCCGAGCCTGAGTCATAGGAAATACATCCTCCCAAAATTGCACATCACGAGAAACATAAATGCTTTAAGATTCAAGGACGTTGTCGTC
>JAYMTK010000939.1:0-18486 GCA_036897405.1 Pelargonium myrrhifolium
AAAAAATTAACGGTCAAACAGTGTTTTTACAAGTTTAGGGGGTTATTTGCTAACGGAAAAAGTTAAGGGGGGTCATCTGCCAAACCTTTAAAGTTTTGGGGGGTCATCTGCAATTATCCCTTAAAAAAATTAATAAGACATGTGCAATGCATGTGAGGAGAGAGAGAGTGTTTTCCGTTAGATTTAACGGAAAAGTTAACAGAAATTAGTTTTTTTGCAACTTGAGGGGGTTATCTGCTAACAGAAAAAGTTCAAGGGGTTTATGTGCAAAACGTTCAAAGTTTGAGGAGGGTATATGCAATTATCCCAAGTAAAAATTTTCAAACTATCCAAATGGTCTGATTCTAACTTATTTCTCATTTTAAAAAAAAAATAACAGCCACAACTAAACTGTGCAACTTCTATAGCGGATCTGACGGCGGCGGCATGGAGGAAGGAGCCGAACTCGGAGATAAGGCCGTGGAGGACGCCGACGAGCTCGATGGCGGCGAGATTTGACGAGATCTCTGCGGACCCTCTGTCCACCACGCCTGGCACCAGATCTGACCGACGGAGGCGATGGTGAGCCCAGGCAAGGCATCGTGGTTGGCGAGACGTCGATCTCAGAGGCGAGTCAAGCCACGGCGAGGCAAAGCCTCCGATGCTCGTTGCCGGTGAAGATTAGAGGAAGACGGAGGAGAGACGAGGCCTCGACGACGGATCTGAGGCGACGACGACGACTAGGAGCGTCAGGTTCGCCGGTGTTGGGGAAGGGACAACGTCGGCGCTTCACCTCCATGGGCTTTTCGTGCTTCTCGCCGGCGATTTCGTGCTTCATCTCGGCGTCGGCTTGGTGCTGGGATTGCGACGGAGGTCCAATTTAGATGTTGTTGTCCCGTGGCGGAGGCGAGCGGCGAGGTCAGGGAAGAAGAAGAAGAAGATACTTTGATGGCTTTGTATTGGGGTTTGAAAATGAAAGAGAAGCAGATCTGATCTGATATGATATGTGTTTTTTTTTTAAATATTTTTTTGGGGGCATTTAGGTCATTTCCACCACTAACGTTATATTTCACGGACGGAAAGATCTTTTGATATTTTAGGGGTGCTTAAAGTTCCAGACCAAAGTTTAGGGGTGCAAATTGTAAAAGGATGGTAGTTCAGGGATGCTTAATGTAATTACCCCTATTTGAATTGAGGATATCTTTTGCGTGTTTTTTATGAGCAAATGTACAAATACAAAACTCAAATCTCATACTCATGGACGGATTCAGAATATTTACTCAATGAAGTCAAAAATTATAAGGCAATAAGAAAATGTTATAAATTAACAAGGCATATTGGAAAAATAATATTTCAGTGGAGGCAAAACTTAAAAATTAGTATGGATAAAAATGAAAATCAATAAAAATACATAGTAAATTTTCAACAAAAATAAATTTAGTGGTGACAACTGTCCTATGCCCTTTTTCCTAGATCTGTCTGTGCTCATACCTTGTGGTATATTTACAAATACATGGCTGTCAAAGTAATTTTTTATTTCAGTGAACTATGATATAGTTTATCTTTTAGTTTTTGTATGTTAATATTATCTAGAAAATATACTCTCTCATCATGTGAAAGAAATGTACAGAGAGGATGTATTTTTACGCTAACTTAACTTTACAAAATTAAAAGATAAACTATAGGTTTGTTAAGCGTAGTGAAAAATTAATTTAGTAGTCATGTGTTTGTAGCCAATACTACATAAATTCATTTTATCACGAGTACTATTAATCAATTTAACGAAATGTAGTTAATGTGCCTATTTTGAACTGGTCAAATTGGCACACTAGAAGTGTTGTTGTGTGTCCTAAGTCAAATGCATGGGGTCTGATATCGATGAGCGATGCACAATGGCCAATGTAGTCGGGCTTCGGCCTTGTGATCTTGCACTTGTGACTTGCGCGAGACAGCACACCAAAGAACAATGACTTTTGGAGGTGGTTTTGGGATAATGCCCTGGACGTGAGAGTGAGATCTTAGTTGGAATCACAATAGCTCCAACGAGTGTTTCTAGAGAGAGAAACTAGAGAGAGTGAATATGAATTTGTGAGGATCCTCTCTCTTATCAAAATAGGGGTATTTATATTAACCACCAATATTCGTCATGTGTTGACGCATGATTATTGATGTGGTGGGTCCGTATCGGGTCCACTTGAATATAGGGCTCTTGTTTCTCGAGCGCACTTCACACGGGTGCCAAGCGAGGCCTGAGAGTTTCCGTACATACCTCGTGCGCCGAGACGTACTTCAAAGTCCATAGAAGTCTCTACCGCACAGGGTAGCGTCATATGATTTAAAGTCTTGTGAACTGGGCATTTGCTTCCCGGGCATGCCATTCGTGGGTATCGTGCATCAAAGAGCTTTTGTACGCCCCTCGTGTGTCAGAGCAATCGTCGAATCCTCTATTGCGCGGGGTAGAAATCTAGGGTTTCGAGATATGCGATATGTAGTCGTGTTTGTTCTATAACTCTTCCGTTCTTTGTTTTAAAAATTTATCCAATTCTAAATCTTCTCCTTCGCCAACCCACCCTTCTCTAACAGAGATTGGAGGAGCTCAGGGTTGATAGATAGTATCTCTCTCTAATTGAGCGGTTATGTTTAATGACATGCGATCATAGAAACCATTCACAACTGCATAAATCACTAGAATTTGTTTCTCTATAAGAAGTGGTGCATATTGGGCTTGTTTCATAACTTTCGTAAGCCTTGCACCCCTGTTAAGAAATGCATGTGTGGTAGCATTAAGGTCTGAGCCAAATTGAGCAAAGGCATCAACCTCTCGATATTGGGCTAATTCTAGTTTCAAACTACCAAGGAAAAGAGCATCCAAGATGACATAAGGATGTATTTTGGAATCTTGCGTAAGTCCATTATACTTTGCAAGCTTCTTGGTGCCTTCAAGGACGCCTTAAATGTTAAGAACGTGGCAAAACAACGATGCAAACACACCTCTTTTAATTTTCTATAGGACTTGTGCCTTGTACGCAGGGGTGTTGGTGACAAATGATTGTTCGAAAAAGACTCGCCCTCTAACTTTGCGACAACAATGTGGGTGTCAGGCAGGAATTGGTGTGGATGTGCATGGGGACTAGAGAACGACCTGATTGCGCGAGGGGAGACACACACCCGCTAGACCTCAAGGGTCTTAAGAAGGGTGACATCATCACAACATTATCAAGATGACATCATCGATACATCATCAATGAACATGAACGCCACATCATCTTGACACCATCATATGAAGAATAAAGTCATCACTTGGGCTCTCGACATCATCATGACCTATACATGACAACATCAAGTCCACTTGCAACCACTCACAACACAACACATGACCTTCATACGAACTTTATCAATATAAATAACCATCAATACATGAGATATGAGTCTTTTGGCCACATTTGAGATTCATGCATGCTATTTACACATTATAAACTCCCAACTTATCTCTCAATTTTTGTATAGAATTCCATAACCACACATCTCTATTTTACATGTTAGAGATGTTTATGGTCATTTTAGTTGCAGAAAACAGTTTTCATTTTATGTTAAATGTTTTTGTTTTTGTTTTTCGGTTTTTTGTTTTCAATGAAAATTTGGGGAATTTAGAAACTTGTTTAGTTGACACATATATATTTTTATGTATTTAATTTGAGTCTGAATTAGAATTAATTTTAAATTGGTTAATAAAAACATTTATGCATAATAGATACTACGTGAGACATAAAAAAGTAAAAACATGTGGTGAAAAAATGATTTTATTTCGAAAACTCATAAAACACTTACATTATCCGGGCAAATTCTAGCTCAGTTCAATTTCCATCTTATTCTAAGAGCGCTTTCATTGCGGAAACTCAAGCAGTTCTTTCGGCATGTAATTTCATTTTCAATAAAAATATTTACGATGTTTGTATTCTAACATACTCTTTATCTCTTTCCAGGCATATTCAGGTCTATGAGACCGAGGATCTTACCAGCAAAATTGACAATAGTGCAGCTTTTGCAGGCATTAGGTTTGTCCTGTTTGACATTCACCTTAAAAGTGAAATTTTGTATGTTAATAGGAAAACAATAGAATCTACTCATATTCTAGCGCATAGAGGCATGACTAGCTATGAAAAATATATGACAATTTTATAATACGCACACTATAATTTTTCTTTGTTAAATATTATGCTCGAATTATTAAAAAAAAAAACCACGTTTATTATCATGCTATTTCGAAAAACTCAGAAAATCCTAATTTCTTAAATGAAAAACTGTGCAACTAGACAATTTTTTTAAAAACAATTTTTTTTTTGAAAAACTGGAGAAATATTCCACAACTAAACATATATGAATTCTCTCACCCGAGATGAAAATCCAAGGGTACTCCTAAATTTTGCTTATCGGTGTGCTATCTTGTGGTGTACAAACCCAAAATTTTCAAGTTTAAACTTTCAAGTGAAAGCCCATAAACAAATACTCTAAACGTGAAAGCTCAAATACATGACTCCTACAATGAGAAGACTTCTACATTAACACATAATCAAAATATTCGTTGATCCCAAGTCAATAGGCGCATCAACATTCATTTTGAAATAAAAATGCAAAAGAATAAAAAAGTTATTTTAATACGGAGGAAAGGGTAAGAATGTGAGCATATATATGTATAGCAACTTAACAAGTATCCATTATGAGGCACAAAATGGTGAATGAAAGTTGAACATGAATTGACATATAAATCATGGAGGTCATCTGATAATTGTTGATTCGGACATCAGCTCAACAACCCCAAAGCAAGATTCCAAAACTGGGTACAGCTTAAAAGGATCACACATGTGCTTCTGTTTGTATCCAACTTGTAATTAGGTACTAAAATAAAATAGGAAACCATGTACTGTTTATAATATATATAGGACCATTATGGCCCCATCAGATTGTCCAATCTCTTCCTGCCATTGAAAAATCAAATTTTGCTGTTGGATCATCAAACTCATCATTAACTGTAACCACTCAGATCGAGCTGGATGGTGGTTGCAACACCATTGATGCCACCATCTACATTTTAGCTTTCAACTAAGTATATAACAACCCCCACATGCCTCTCTAATCGCCTCCCAAAACCATGTAATGGAACGCTTAAATAGCTATATGAGAGTATATCAACCAAAACGACAAATAACAAAATGCGAGTATCTCAACCAAAACGACATTTTACTGGAATATATCAACGATGAGGTAGAGCCGCAAATCATACCATTTCTTTGGACATGCTTTTCAAAAGTTTCTAAGCCACTCACAAATTCATCAACTTGGTGGAAATGGGGAGCCCAATGGATTAGTGGTCCAATGTGATCTGCTAGTACTACTAGAGCAAGAATACACAGAGAGAGAACATGGATAGGAGGCAAAGCAATATATAAAAGTAGAGTTGGTTTGATAGCGTACAATAAGAAAAACAGCTACCATTTAACAAATTGTTGCATACCAGAGAATGAGATAATCAATCTCTAGAATCCCAACTGAAACATCGGTTACTGCTCCCACTTTTAGTTATTTGCTTTCCTGTATTCTAACTAAAAGAAACCAAATCCAGCACAAATGCTCTATGGGGTAGATGCACTGTCTTTGCTGTCCACGTCATCTTTTGTATCTTCACCCTCATTAGTAGACGCACTGTCTTCCTCGTCTTTTGGTTGGTCTGGGATCAATATCCGTCCAGTCAGAGGATGGGCAGGACGTGGCGCTCCACCTTTGCGTCCGAATGCCACCATTGGTGGTGGGGGGAGTAAACCTGCTCGGAAAAGAATGCGCTGTACAGGTTCTGAAGGCTGAGCACCAACTGATAACCAATATCTGCAGGAAGCAATATAAATAGTAACTTGGTAGAATCTAGAGAGAGGGATCTTCGCCCATGTCACTTCATAAAACCGTAACAGTCATGATAACTTTGTCAAAACTGAAAAAATTATCATTTTGCTTCGTAAAAAAATAGGCCAAGACTAATTCGTTCATTTTTTTTTTGTGGTCTATACAATCTGTACGGACACACAAAAAGTGCTGAATCATTGGAAAACCATAAAAATGATAATAACATTTCCAAAGAGTCCTCAAAACTTCCATAATTTCATGATAAACTGAAATTTGGAATCAGATACTATCACCCAGAAAAAGGAAAATAAAATAAAAATTGGAATGAGATGTGCAGCTGGACCGATGGCTAGTAATGCAATCCATTTTCTATATACATATGCATATCCTACCATGCTCATTGGGTAATCAAAGTGATCATAAAAGGCAAATGTACAAACATGATCAGAGGCAAGCGATATGTTGCCAAGATTTGCGCGAAGATGGATCAACAAACCATCAGTGTCTGTAAAGCTCTTGTATGAGATCTAGCATGCAGTTCTTATTAAAAAAAAATACTTCAACGGCTACAAAGCAACAGGATGTATGCAAGAAGAAAACTCGGCGAAGACCAGATGGGTGATATCATTTCTGCCAGCATTTGATAGCAGCTGCAAGTACCGGGTTCTTCTAACCACACAGATTCCTGACTCATTTCTTCTGGGCTAAATTCTAAGCCTATTTGCAAGTGGATTAGATATCTTCCTAGCTACAAAAATGCAGAAATTATCTCATTTTTCAATGTGTTATCAGGCAGTACTGTAATTAATCATGTTTGCAACCCCAGTTGCATCAGTTAGTTGATGGTCTTAAGATTCGTTAGTGCCCCCAATCGCAGGGTTGCTAGTCTGTAAGGTGCCAATACTCGGAAAAATTCTTTCAAAAGGAAATTATCAAAGATCATGGGCATGAGAGGAAATGACTATCCTTTATCTCCTGAATTCATTCAAGTAAGCCCAAAAAAGCTTAATGAAGTAATAAATCTACTGGCAAACAACTAGCTTCAATGAAAGCGCATAAAGTTGAGTGGTACAAACACAACAATAATTCATAAAAAAATGAGTGAAAACCCAAATTAACATTTAGGTTTCAGAAAATATTAAACAAATCAGTAAAAGAAAAACTTACTTCACTCTCTCAAAATTAAGACCCATTCGTTTACCCCCATCTTGACCTATAATCAAACAATTGAAAAAAATTAATATACATAGAATAATAAGATTCCATTTCGTAGATGAGATATTAGATCGAAAAAGCATAACTATGGATCCCTATGTTCTTCTCTGAAAGAAATGAATCTGTTTGGCTCATTTGGATTTAGGAATGCATGATAAAAGTGAGAAGTGCTTAAAATATTATCAAGTGTCTTCCTCTCTCTTTACAATTTCAAGCATTTTACTCCTCTTTTCGAGTTTTCCTATACTTTTTAAGATCCATATAAGTATATAACTCTCTCTCTCTCCCCTTCAAGTTTCACACACTCATATCATCCATTCTACTTTTATTTCAATTTTGCCTTGATTAACTGAAGAGGACATAACAAGTTAATTCATAAAATAAATTGGTCAAGACTTGCCCGTGGCAAAACTCATCTTACATGAATCATTCGGTTGTATTTGCGTACATGTGAAATTGACCCAAAGAAAAGTAAATATGTGACACCAATTTCTAATTTAATTAAAGGGAATTAGAAGAATAACTAACAAATACCATACTAATTTTAGCATAAAAGCTAGCAACTATTCCAGTTTTTGTCCATCTCATTAGCGTTGATAACAATCAGATAAAACACATGAAAAATCATCCAACCGATCCCATCTTCTTAACTCTTTTTCCTTCAAGTCATAATCACTAGTCTTTTCTGGATTGCTCGCTCAAAATCTCTATAATATGTTTCTCTTGTTTTCAGTAGATTCTTAATCTTATCCCATGAAAATTTGAATCCAGATCAATTATGCATCTAAGAAATGCCATCTGGAATGGAAACCAAATATAAATATCCCTACTTTGTTTTGTCTCAAGCACATACTCACAGTTTCTAAGCTGCAAATCTTAAATTAGTCACTTCAGTTCCCACTAATTCGCCAAAACAGTTGAAACTAAAAAGAAAAAGAGTTGAAATGAATCAATAGAGGCACGTACCTGGTAATGGATGGTAGTAACCCAAGATTTCGAGATGCTTCCCATCTCGGGGTGATCTGCTATCAGCAGCCATGACCCGATAATATGGTTTATTCTTGCATCCCAATCGCGACAATCGGATCCTCACCACCATCTTCTTCCACACAGACACAGCAACTCAACAGCGATTTAGTGATATATCAATATGTCACACCAAATAGGGTTTTGGGTTTTGTTATCGTATCTCATCGTCATCGACCAGTCGTAAATAAGTTGCGAAAACGACGGGCCGTTTAAGTCGCGTTTAAATAGAGTAAACGACGCCGCCTTAGTACGGAACCATCTTGGACTGGGACTCAAACTCGTAAATTAGAAACCCAAAACCCTGCGAGGCTGCGATGCTAATGGAGAAACCCCAAAGTATGGATTTGTCATTCCCTCCTCATCGCCGATCGCCTCTCAATAGTGAGACGTATCGTACTCTTTTTCGGATTCTGTCGCACTGCCATCAGTCTGAGTGTTCTCTCACCACCCAGATTTCTCCTCAGGATCTCATAGCAGGTACTAATGCAAGTTTTGTGTTTGTAATTTGAAATTTGAATTGCGTAATGCATATGTTTGGAAAAGGGAAGAATTATAAGGTTTTTGTTGTTGTTTTTATTATTTTGGTTTGTGAGGAAGTAATTTGTTGAAGATATTGATTTTTATTAGTATTAGGTGTTGGATAGTTTAAGTCTGGAATGAATATCTGCTTTGTTGTGAATTTAGAAACTGAGAAAAGCCTTTTCGAATGCCAAATGTATATATGGTTAGCATTGTGCAGTGAATTTAAGTTGTGTTTGTATTCTTGGTTTTTATTTAAAATTTATGATTTGAAATGGTGTTTATCAAATGCAAATATAATGATTGAGAAACCATGAATTTCAAATGACATGGAAGATTTGCCATTTGAAATCCCATGGTGTAGGCATGTTTTGAATCCTATTGGATTTAAACCGAATCCAAATACAAATTCTTTGTGCATTAACACATTGGTTTGACTCAAATACAGGATTTCATATCAAATCCAAGAATCCAAACAGACCAGAAATGTTTATAGTTGTTTGTCTTAAGCAAGCGCTGCTTCCTAGCCGGAGAAAAATTGACTTTGTGGTGGTACTTCAGTATTCGATTATTCAAATAAAAAGATTTTTGGGAAATATGTGTGTTTTTTCTTCTCTCTTTTGGCACAAAGAAAGATACTGTTGATCATAACATTTAAAATTTTGTATCGTATCTATCTCATTTTTCTCATTGACCAAATACTATTTTTACTAGACCGTTTATGGCAGGAAAAAGGATTTTAAACCAAATTTTATTTGCTTATATGATTTCAGTATTTTCCTCTTGTTATTCCTTTTATTTTTTTTTTCTTTCTCCTTGAGGCCTTGATTATATTGTTACTTGATACTGATGTTATTGTTATTCTTTTCATTGTTTGAAGATAATGGTACCAATGAACCCGTTCAAGCATGCGGAAATGTTGAATTGGTTGGTTCTGACAGAACTGGGCATGAGAATATGCCGACTCAGAAAGAGACAGCAGTTGAAGAGCATAATGAATTTTGTGGTTTCCAGGAAAGAGTATTCTGTGACACACAAAGGGCGATTGATGAGATAGAACATATAATGAGAGTAGAGGAAGATAAGAGTTTACCAGGACCGGAGGGCAAAACAGGCAATGAGAATAATGAAGGGTCTGGTCGGGAACAAATGATATTAGATGAATTTCAGCATCTTTTGGAAGGAAAAGTTGAGGTTCAAGAAAATAGTGTTAACCTCTCAATCGTGCAAGTAAATGAGAACAGTAGTTGTCGGGATATTGTTTCATTGTTGGATAATCAAGATCAAATTGATCTACAACAAATTATTATGGAGGAACCTATGAATGCTGGTGAATTAGAAGTAGAAAAGGAGCAGCATCGTCAAGAGGTTTCTGTTTCTTTTAGTTCATCTTTAGATAAGAATGTGGTTAATGAAATACCAAAGCTAAATGATAATATCAAAGACACAAATTACTCCTTGAAGGCTAATGGGTTTGAAGTAGAGCATGAAATGCAGCTGCAAGGGGAGTTAGAGTTGGAGAAGTCAGCTCTGACCAATGGAAGGTTGATTTGCCCTGTTCCTATGATTGAGGATGGAGACGTTGAAGAGGGAGAGGTTTCTGGCGACTTCTCTTTGGATGACAAGTCAATTGATTTGTTTTGTGAAGATGCAATAGTATCAGGGGAGAAGAATAAAGATGAGGTGCTAATTTCTGAAGGTGTAATTGATAAACAAGACTCTCATAATAATGAAACAAGTAATGCAAAAGAAAAGCATTCTGGAATCAGTTGCTTCGTTACTAGTATGGTTGATAGTGGTGGAAAAGTGGAGGTAAATGAAGGTGATATTGATAAAATGATATCCGAATCTGACATGGTTGTACATGGAACATCTATTGAAGCTAAAAAGCCACATGGAGATGATTCCGTGCTTAAAACTGGGAGATATAAAAAAGGTGTTGGTGGAGCCAGGGAGAGTTTTGGCTCTCCAGCAGTTTGTCCAAAAACATTAGTATACTACGGAGATATCTTGGAGAACTCTTCTACCCAAAAAATAATCTTGGAGGAAAAATCAACTGAAAACAATGCTCTTTTATCTACAGAACAGGTGATTTTAATTCTCCATGATCCTCTAGTGCTAAACTTGCAATTCAGAATTTTTTGTTCTCTGTGGATATATGAATACTGTACCAGGAAAATTGCAATCCCTGGAATGGACGTTCTCTTGTGTTATAGGAGTTGTCTCTTTAATATTGTCATGCCCCTCTTTTAGAATACATATTTTTAATTATGCTAGTTATTCCGATCTGTTCTTAGAAAAACTTGTGGATCATTCCCTTCACTGAATATAAGAATATGCAAGAGGGAGCTGTGATATTCGAGATCTTCAGGGTTCCAAAACTATATTGGTAGAAAGGCCAGGAATTTGATAGAAGGTTCTTTATGATTGAAACTAGAGTTTTAAGGGGTTTAATTTGAAGGTATCGGGTCCAGGCAGAGCAATAACAGGGAATCAAAGAGTAGAAAATGAAACAGAGGCACTCACACCTAGGGTTCCCAAATCCCAAGTAGTATTGACAATCTCCTCTTAAATAAACTACAAAGCAGAAGATCTCTAAATTTTTTTTGACAGTAATACAATTTTTTAGGCTGTTATTCATGATGTAGGTGGACTAGGACTACAAGTTGAATAGTAACATCTTCACTTCGAAGCTAAACTGAAAAGTAAATAACAGACTTAAAACTTAATAATGTGTTTGCAGGAATCTTGTGACTGCTCCTAACTCAATAAACAGAGAAAGATAGATACAAAATGAATAAAATAGATTAGTTGAAAAATGTAAAATCTACTTATGCATAAACAACTAGCAACAATAGGCTCCATATCTTTAGTCATACTATTAGATTAAGGATTTCATCATATAAGTTTACAATTGTTGCTGTCAAAGTTTTTCATAATTGTATTACAATTTGAGATGACATATAGGTCTAACCATAAATTTAGTTCATTCGTATGGTAATTGAAGTTTATCAGAGCTGTAACTTAAGACCACGACTATCATGTCTTAAAAAATTTGTTGGTGTGGAATTGGGCCACTGTTGTCCATTTATAATGATGATTTTTGGTGCATAACTAATGTATCAGTAGTTTTCTGCAGCAAAACGCCAATGATCACAAAAAGAAAATACGGGGTCCTCGTTCAACAGGAAGTAAAGAAAGGAAAAAGGTATTGCATTTGATTTATGTTTCTGTTTTCTCCGATGTTGTGATACATCTGGTTGTTAATGAATGGACAAAGATTGTAATATGTGTGAAATTTATAAGATTGTAAATGTGAATCAAAGTTGTACTCCAATTTTCTGAAAAGTTATTTTAGTTTTAGAGTCTGTGCACATTGGCTTTATGTTCTATCTGCCTCTGAAATATAAAACTGAACTTTTCATTTTCAATTTTTCTGTGCAGGAAAAGAAACGAAAGAAACGAGCAGAAAAGAATAGACAGCTTGGTGTCAAAAGGTTGAAACTGCAGCCAGTATTAAAACCAAAAACTGTGTCATATTGTCGACATTATCTCAAGGGGAGATGCCAAGAGGTTGTGCTATGCTATACATTATGTTATTCATATGTGATCCCTGTGATGATTTTCGTATACTCCTTGAAGTTTCTCATCATTCTTGTCCTGCATCTGTGGTGTATTAGTATGTTCATAGAAAAAAAAATTACTTTGAGATATGCCTTGATTGTCAGCCTTGTTAATATTTCCAGGGATTAATAGTAGTTTGGCCTGTTTTGGCAATACTTAACATCATTGCATATGATTGAGAGGCGCTACTTTCTGGGTCATTTATACAGTATCGTTAGGCATTCGTAGGTAATTATAATGGTGTGTTGATTGTAACAAAAAAAAAATGCTATATTATGTTAAAGTCCCTTCATTGGTGAGTTTGGAATCTTCAGTCCAAGTTCACTCTTTGCCTTTACTCATCTAAAATATGCACATTTTTGTGCTGGGTTGGAGGATCTGAAGTTACAAACTTGCCAAAAGCTAAGGTGTTCAGGTTGTGTTTCCATCCAACCAAGTTGCAGTTATACATTTAGTTCAATGGAGGATGTTAATTGCTTTTATACATGATGAACAATCACTTTTATATTCTCTCTTCTTATCTTCGGATTATCATTTTGTTTTGTTTTTGTTTTCCTACAGGGCGAGAAATGCAAGTTTTCACATGATACAGTACCTTTAACGAAGTCCAAGGTATAGTCATTTGATTTGGTACTTTCCTTTTGGTAGCTGCATTTGACCTAATTAATCATTTGATTAATTTATTTCTGATTTCGATTCACCAAACATCTACCACATTTACTTCCATTAGGGAAGTCGATTTAGTAAAGTGAATATGCATCTACCTCCTCACCAGTACTTAGTTGAGAAATCTATGATAACGACCTTCCATCCAAGTTTGCTAGGCCTCTGAGGCTTATTTATTTATTTCGTTTTCCAGTGGTAACTTAACAAGCTCATAACTTTTGCACTCTGGTTTTGTAGCCATGCTGTCATTTTGCACGCCACTCATGTATGAAAGGGGATGACTGTCCATTTGACCATCAGCTCTCCAAGTATCCTTGTAATAACTATACATCCAACGGTACTTGCAGCAGAGGAGATGGTTGTATGTTTTCGCACCAGGTACCTTCTTGCCTTTTGAAGTTCTATTTTCTTTTAACCACTTTCAATGGTATGAAGAAAATATTGTTTGGTCTGTTTTTTTTAGACCCTCTATCGCACTATGGTATATTTCTCATATATGTCACTATTCTCCAATGTGGTCAAGTTGGGAATAAGCTTGTTGAGTCAATTTTAGTATCTAATTCGACTAATTTCACCACAGATGCCACTCAAGGAAGATTCACCAACAGAATTAAATGCTTCTAAATTGGAATTAAAGCCTCCATCCTCACTTGGTGATTCAAGCTCCAAGAAGCAACAAAGCCTTATTGGTTCAGCCTACAAGAATGTCAATGACACATCATGTTCTGTGGGAATAAACTCTTATACAAAAAAAGAGAAAATCATAGCAGAGATCTTGAAACCACCGGAGCTGGCACCAAAAGGAATTAGTTACATCTCTCTTGGGAAGCCACCTTTGGTTGTGTCCAGTAAGATAAAACAGTGCAGCTCATCTCCGAAGATGGATAGTGGTGCAAAGGTTGGGCAACAAATAGAGCATGGGGCACCCTCAGTTCAAATTCCAAATGAGACTCCAAAGAAAACTTCGCCACTACTGGCTCCTAAGGGAATTAATTTTCTCTCATTTGGCAAACCATTGCGTGATTTGAGTGGTAATAAATTAGCTACTATGTCATCAGATAGGGAGCGTGTTATCAAATCATCACTATTGGACAATCATGTTTTGCCTAAACAAGCGAGTTCATTGCCCAATCAGGATAATTGTGTCTCAGTTGGAAAGCAGGAAGCCAGAAGTGCATTAGGTTCTGTTCAAAGTGAAATTCTAAAGACGATTCAACCTGCTGAGGCAGCCCTAGGAACTCATACTCATTCTGCTGAAAAATCTTCACTGCAACATAACAACCAAGATAGCGTGCCTTCTAGTTGGGATGATGCTACTGATAAATCTTCTCAAGAAAAGCAAACTTCATCTAGTAAACCTGAAAACCCAAGATCAACACAGTGGAAGATACCTGCTCCCCTTACTTCAGGTGAATCATCCAAGCACTCTGCATCTGGGGCTTATAGAAACACAACAAACTCAGCTCAAAAGGCACTGTGGTCCACGTTTGCATTTGCTGCGAAGTATGAATCTGGAATGAAGATGAATCGAACGACTGGTACTCTTGCTGCTAATACAGAGGCCAATAAGGAAACTGGTATAATGGGTACTGGTGAGACGAATGCTTCAAAATTCTTGGAGTTCTTAAGTAATATTGGTGGTAAGAAAACAAAGCTGTAAAAGGATAATCTCAAGTGCTCTGCTGATATCAAATGTTCAAGGTCAATGCTTTGCCGAGTTTGATTGAGATAAAAAGAAGGCCATTGGGTGATGATTGGTCTTAAGTAATGGTACTGGTAATGGTATTCATTTGATCCCAGGGCCGTCAGTGAGGTACTGATTGTAATCTTAATGATTTTCTTCCTGTGTCTTTTTATCAGCTCTTTGTTACAACTAATGAGGAACGCAGCAGCTGTTGTTTTAATCACTTCATGTGGGTACGGTTGTGGTGGGTTGGGCGTTTACTTTCAATATGTTGCTGACATGCAGATATTCTGAAAACAGGTTTGGAGCAGTAGACTAGCAGTGAGCTTTGCAGGCTGTATTTATATGGGCCAGTTTGAGATTCTTGAATGGTTTCAGGTCGTCTAAACTAGCTGTTATAGTCATAGAAGTTCACAGTTTATTGGGTGCAAATACTTTTGACTCTTGTTTAATTCAAGATTCATTGACAGGTCTAAATTCAAATCTGTAAAGATCAGTAAACGGATAATCATTCAAGCAAAGGTACGAGGCCCCTCTTTCTTAAGCAGAGCACGAATCATACACAGTGCATGCCATGGACAGCTGTTCTATGTTTCCTTATGGAATGGGACTGGAGACCAACTGATGCGGTGCTCATAAGGATCATGGATCATATGCATTTTCTATTACCCAAATACTCTTTCAAAGCTTACTGAAAACTGATCATGGATGTTTACAAGATTGATCTGATGAAAAGGGCTCCTATGTTAATGTTGTCCCCAATCTAAGGACCTAAAATTAATCTGATTTGTTGCATAGCCTGCAGTACTTGATTGAATTATTTTGCTTTTATGGTGTCTTTATGGAGACTCCATGTGAGGGGATGCATAATTATTTAATAGGGTGTACTCTTTTGGTTAGACTGCACCATCTATTGATCCAAAATAGTAGTAGATGGTTAGCCTTCTATTTGGGAAGAAACACATTAAAATTACAGCAACTTGACATTCTGTCTTATCATTGTAAATATTTCATCAATAGGAAAAGAAAAAAAAACAGCTCTCTTCTTTCTTCTTTTTTTTTTTGTGTGTGGAAGAAACAAATAATCATAGATTCGGAATTTGAATTTGAAATCACTCCTATGGATTCTGATATTTGCAACACAAAATCAGCAGTTAGTAGTTGTTAGGGTCGTGGTTGGTTCCAAGACTTTTGCTTTGACAATGAAATTAGGAGATATGGTAGTGTAGCTTTTTGACTGAACTCTCAACCTACTTTTCTCCTTTAATTCAAAATGATTATGGTGGCATAGGAGAGGGACAATGCTCATGTGACCTTTGCTTTGAGACCTTGAGGTCCCATCTATACCCTATTAATATAAATTTTGATTTTAGAAAATGCAATGCTTAGCCATTTTGTGCAATTATTAACCCCAACTGTCTACTAACTTTAGCTGCCAAAATTGATTTGCTGGGCTCTAATTTCCATCATAAGAACGGAAAAAACTGAACTTTATTTTTGTTCAGAACCTAAAAAACAAAGGAACTTTTTGAAGCTAACAACGTGGTGATCTAGGTTAAGAACTGTGAGGTGGTTCACAGGTTAAAAATATTACCTTCAAATCCAAGTGCTCTGTAAATAAGCCACCAACAGCAACATTAAGCATCATTGCTTTCTCTCTATTTCAGCAACAAGCATCAATTTTTACTTCATTCTTGAATGACGACGTCTGTGAAGAATGGTTTCATGGCGCCATCACTTGTCTCCAGTCTCCAGCAAGTGTTGATCAGTAGATCAATGGAGGAGCAAGATGGAACTTCCAATGAATCCAACCCAGTTTCTTCTTCGCCAAAGCCCGTGGTTTTGTTGACAAATGCAGATGGGATCGAGTCCCCTGGTCTCACACTTCTTGTTCAAGCGCTTGTTCTCGATGCTCATTTTGATGTTCATGTCTGTGCCCCTCAAATGTATGTCCTCCTTTTCTCTTCATATTTCATCACCAAGTTTGATTTTTGAGAAAATGGGATCAAATGAGAAAGAATCAAGACAAGTGGGTTTCAAATTGGTTTGGATTTCTGTGCAGGGATAAATCTATGTCCGGTCACTCTGTCACAGCTGGAGAGACCATAGAAGTGTGCTCTGTTGAAATGAATGGCGCCACTGCTTTTCAAGTTTCTGGTGAACTCTTTTGTTCATGCTCTCTCATCTCATTCGTGTTTTTATTCTGCAGTTTGCTTATATTCATTCATGTGATCAGGGACTCCAGCAGATTGCATCTCTTTGGCTTTATCCGGTGCATTGTTTTCTTCGTCAAAGCCGGTTTTGGTATGTATTTCCCTACCTTGAGTATAATTCTAACATCTTGTTGCTAATCGTTTTTCTTCGTTATCAAAGGTAATTAGTGGAATAAACCGAGGATCAAGTTGTAGTCAAAACAGGTATGTAACATGTTGCCTTTTATTAAGTACTCGCAGCACAATGTCATTTGCTAGGATCTGCTTAAATCATTATTGCACAACATTAATGCTAAAGGAATTGGAATTTTTCCAATCCTTTTGACATTTTAGGCTTCAGGCATTGTGCTAATTTCTTTTCTTATGACTTGGTAGGTTCTACTCAGGAGCTGCTGCGGGAGCTAGAGAGGCGCTGATTTGTGGTGTACCGTCCCTTTGCTTATCATTGAACTGGTGAGTTCATCTTCCATTTCTTACTCCCTCCGTCTCAAAATGAGTGTCCTATTTCTCTTGAAGTTTTGTCCCCAAATGAGTGTCCTCTTTTCTTTTTTAGTTAGTTAGTTATGGATGAATTGTCAATAGTATCCTTATAACTAGTTAGTTACCGTCCCTTAGCACATGATCATAAGGATACAAGAGTAAATATACCACACTAGCTAACTTTCCCTGAATTTTTCCCGAAATGGAAAGAACATTCTTTTTGGGACAGATGGTGTATTTGTTATTGCTCTTGTCGTTTTCTAAAAGTCATTTGTGATGGATGCACTGGTGCCGGAATTTGATTTAGGAAGGACGCGTCCTGCGAAGGTGATTTGAAGGATGCAGTCAATGTTTGTTTGCCATTGATATATGCAGCATCCACAGATATTGAGAAAGGAACTTTCCCCCAAAGTTGCTCACTCAATGTACAAATTCCCAATTCTCCTCTAACAAACAAGGTTTGTTTTTAACGATCCAAGAACCAATCTAAATATTGTTCTCAAATTGCATAAATTGATCACCTGTAAGATATTGATCCGGGGATGATTTATAGGGCTTTAAAGTAACTAGGCAGAGTCTGCGGACGAGGTCTTCTTTAAACTGGCAAGCTGTGTCAACAACCAGACGTCCCGCTGCTGGACATTTCATGTCCAACCAACAAAGCCTCGGTATTCAGCTAGCGCAGCTTAGCCGCGATGCCTCTGCAGCTGTAAGTTCCTCTTTATCCAAAGTGAGCTCATATATTTTTCGAGCATCGATCCCGTGTCTCATTAGATTATTACACAGGGTGCAGCACGGCGCTTGAACTCACAACGCAAGAATGTGGAGGTTGAATCTGTTGGCGTTGCAGCAAAAGTACTCAGTAACGAAAGAACAGTGAAGAAATATTTTCGTCTTGAGGTCCCATTCTCATATACTAATTCTTTTCAACTGCAATGACTTTAGCTTTATAAATGAGCATATACTAACTATATAGTGAATGAGCAATGGTAATATGGATGCATATATGCAGTTGTTGGAAGAGGAGCAGGAAATTGTGGATCAAGATTCAGATTTGAGAGCAGTTGAAGATGGATTTGTAAGCTGAAATTTTATTTGTTTGCATAAATTCATTTTAATCAACAACTGATTATTTAGTGTTGATGTTGAGTAGTGTTGGTACTTGGTATGACATGGATGATG
>JAYMTK010000940.1:0-18460 GCA_036897405.1 Pelargonium myrrhifolium
ACGATTCAAACGGAAGTCAAATCGGACAACAAACGAATCCGAAAAGGTCAATAAACCAAACAACTTGGACATTTATATATGAGAGCAATATGGTCAGATCATGTAAAATGGTTTGGATTTATCCTTTTTGGGTTTGGATTTATCACCACCCTAAAAGAGATAGTATATTGAGTAATATGTGATCAGTTGACTGATATAACTTTATATCAGTTGCATTAATAAGGTGATCTTGGATTCGGACGGATCGTTCTGCTCCTACAAATTCACTTGGGTGGGTATAAGTGAAATTTAATGAGGTGTCATCACCTTATTGGCTTGGTTAAGTTACAACTGATATAACGTTATATCAGTCAACTGATAAACATTTTACTCTCAGTTTTGTGGGCAAATTAATTTCCAATTTGTTGGAATGAGAATGTGACTCAAAAGAGAGTTAATAGGAAGGTCCTTTCGTCTCAATTGTTGTCACATATTCAATCTGCATAGGACGGCCTTGGCCTTTGCCTTATTTCAATGCAAAGGACACTATATATATCATCTTCTTTATCTTTTTCAATCAATCTTCTTTGTCTTTTTCTCTTCTTTTTTAAGACATTATGCTATGCATGTAATAATCTTTTGTGTGAACCATTCGGTTTAATCATGATTTGAGCTTATAAGTCGCTTAGATATGTATCCTTTTTTAATCAGTTAAGCTACACATTAAAGATAACTCTTTTCTCCATAAAGATGACGTAGTGGTTAACACAAGCTGCGAGAGTGGGAAGAGATTTCGATTTTGATCCCCACTCAACGCATCCATGGGGAGAGGAGAAATCTTTATATCTGTTAACAAATCTCGAATGAAGATTAGTTTTCTATGTGGTCAAACAGTTTGAAGGTGTCAACCGCCAAAGTGTGAACCCGCTCTTGAACTTCATGGTTTAGACAATAAATAAATAAAGATAACTCTTTCCTTTTAATTTAAAACTCCACTATATATACCGTTGGCAATAAAACTCGAACTTGACACCTCAAAATAAATTCAAAACGCTTAATTAAACCGTTTGACCTAACAAATTTTGATAATTAACACGTTATATATCTTAAATGAACATCGAACATGTTATCAACTAACTAACAACAAAATCATATAGTTGAAGGGAAGTTTAAGTACACACAATTACGTGCGTGTAAATATTAGCGAAAGTTAAAATGTTAAGACACAGATCATGAAGAACTGCTAAACATACATATTTCCTCCATCAACACCGGACTTATTATCGACGCTAAAACATGTGGAAGTGAAAATGTTAAGTCTAAGATTGTGAAGAACTGCTAAACATACATATTTCATCCATCAGCACCGAGCTTATTATCGATGCTAACACATGTGAAAGTGAAAATGTTAAGTCTCAGATCGTGAAGAGCCGGTAAACATACATATTTCCTCCATCAACATTAAGCTTATTATCGACGCCAACACATGTGAAAGTGAAAATGTTAAGTCTTAGATCGTGCAAAACCGCTAAACATACACATTTTCTCTATCAGCACTGACTTTATTATCGACGATAAGACGTGTAACTACAAAGTAACAACACTAACTTACGTGCGTCCACATCTCTATTCCCATAAACAATTAGTGTCTTTTACGTACATATTGTCCCCCATCAACCGTTTTGTCACCTTCCCTCACAATTTCCTAAAAATACACCGCTTAAGCATCACCAAATCCACAAAAAACCAACCACCCTATGTCTCTCCTCATGGATTCATCTTCTTCTTCCTCCTCCACTCTCCTCCTCCTCCCTCCCTCCATTAATGGACCTCCCCATGATCACCTCATTTTCAACTCTCTACACACCAACCAACCCACCATCCCCAAAGAGTTCCTATGGCCTAATAGAGACCTAGTTTTGGCACAACAAGAGCTCAATGAGCCCATCATAGACTTGTCCGGATTCCTCCAAGGTGACTCTCCGGCGACCGCCCGCGCGGTGGAGCTTGTCCGGGCTTCTTGCCTGAAACATGGGTTCTTCCAAGTGATCAACCACGGCGTCGAACCCGGGGTGGTCCGGGCGGCGGAGGAGGAGATAGAGGCCATTTTCAAGCTTCCCATAGAGAAGAAAATGAGCCTAGTGAGGAAGCCCGGTGGGACCACCGGCTACTCCGGTGCACATGCCAATAGGTTCAAGTCCAAGCTTCCATGGAAGGAGACTCTCACTTTTGGCTTCCATGAAAATGGTCCAAACCCTGTGGTTGTTGAGTACTTCAAGTCTGATTTTGGTGAAGATTTTGAGCACATTGGGTAAGTACAATGATATTACTATGCTTGTTTTCTTTCTATTTTTTTTTTTATTTAAACCATGGGTTCCGGAGCGGGCCCGCAGTTTGGTGGTTGGCAGACTGATCCCCATTTGAGGTTTGTCCTAAAGGTGTGTTGAGTGGGGATCGAAGTCGATGCCTATTTTCACTCACGCAGCATGTGTTAACCAACTGCGTCACCCCATTGGTTCTTCTTGTTTTCTTTTGTAAATACAATAATTGTGTCTTCGAGTCAATTTTACGTGCCTATAGAATCTTGTCCACGTCAGTCTGGTGCAGTCGAGGAAAAAATATTATTAAGCGTTGATTTGAATCTTGATGATCAAAATATGATTAGAACGCAGATTATAACGTCGACGTGAGGGGAGATTAAATATGAGGTCATCATATTTGTGTCAACTCGAAAATTATTTTGTGCTATTGTCTTGGTTACAAGTTGCTAGCTAAATATATACAGTGATTGTTAAATAGACCGAACTATAAGTGGAATTATATGGATGTACAATAATTGTGTCTTCGAGCCAATTTTACGAGCCTATAGAATCTAGTCCACGTCAGTCTGTTGCAGTCGAGGAAAATATCACTAAGCGGTGTTTTGAATCTTGGTGATCAAAATATTATTAGAACGTAAATTATAACGTCAACAAGAAGTGACATTGAATATGAGGTCATCATATTTGTGTCAACTCCAAAGTTTTGTGTTATTGTCTTGGTTACACGTCGCTAGTAAATATAGTGATCGTTAAATAAACCAAACTATAAATGGAATTATATGGATGTACAATAATTTTGTCTTCGAGCCAATTTTACGTGCCTATAGAATCTAGGCCACGTTAGTCTGCTGCAGTCAAGGAAAATATCATTAAGCGTAAATAAGAATCTTGATGATCTAAATATTATTAGAACGCATATAATTATAACGTCGACATGAAGGGACATTAAATATAAGGTCATCATATTTGTGTCAACTCGAAATTATTTTGTGTTATTGTCTTAATTACAAGTTGATAGCTAAATATAGTGATTTTTGACCAAATTATAAATGGAATTACATGGATATAATATATATTCAATCAAACTTATTTATATGCACAAATAAATTACAAAATACTTAGATGTCATATTTCAATGTTCATTTAAACTTTGTCTTTTTCCATCATACGAATTCTAAACTTGTCCTTTTTGGTCTTTTCACTTAGGTGGGTGTACCAAAAGTATTGTGAAGCCATGAATGAACTATGCATGGTAATTTTGGAATTGTTGGCAGTTAGTTTGGGAATTGATCGTTTACACTTCAAAAATTTCTATGAAGACAATTGTTCCATCATGAGATGTAACTTGTATCCACCTTGCAAGAACTCATGCCTAACCCTTGGAACTGGCCCACATTCTGATCCAACTTCTTTGACCATTCTTCACCAAGATCAAGTAGGAGGGCTTGAGGTTTTTGCAGATAACAAATGGCAGTCTATCCGGCCTCGACCGGGCGCACTTGTCGTGAACCTCGGCGACACGTTCATGGTAAGTACGTCGATCTGTTTCATAACGGTTACATGTGAATATCACATAGTATCTTTAAATATACGTTGAACCGGTTATCTATCTGTTTAAGTTTTTGAGTTAGATCAAATTTAACATAGTAAGAAACAACTAAACAAAACAAAACAAAACGAGTGCATTTGGTAGAATGAAGTCTTAACTTTTGTTTTGTAAGCTACTCTATTTGATGAAAAGGTGATATATCACTAGTTCAACATGATTATAAAGTGGGAGACTACTATAATTAAAAAAATCGCCATGGATATATATTTTAGGAAAAGGTTAAAGGTATAAATATAATATTACAAATAAGTACATAAAGTTGTGGAAAACGATAAAAATACTAACATAGACAAATGTTTGTGAGTATTATTTTTTGTGTACTTATTTGCACTTGTGTGTGCACTTAAGTGTTCTTCTTAACTGCAAATAAGTGTGTATAAAATAAACTTTTGATGTTCTTTCAAATATTTTCATAGTCCCTCTATAATAATTATACTGTCCATCATAATTTTTTTTTTAAGTTTATGCACTTATATATACAAATAATCTTGCACACTTAATATTTTCCTAAACTTAGTCTTTAAAAAACTATTTGATTACATATGCAAGATATTTTTAGGGATTTTTGTCAAGTTGTGAATAGTGACATGTGATATGAAACAATAGGACATAAATGTGGTCTGTTTGAGCACATTAACTTGTTTTGTTTTCTGAAATGTCCAAGAACAAAATTATTTATGACTTTTTGTTTGGAGATTTATGTAGTTCTAGTTTCTCTCTCTTCAAATAATTGGATTGTAGCTGTTTTTGAAATAGTAGCAACATATTTGTTAGTTTTTCAAAATAGTTTACATTTCAACAACTTTGTGGACCATTAATGTCTAATTTGTAGCTCACAACTATTATTAGTTGTAGTTGTTGTGAGCTAGCTATTAGTATTTAGTAGAACTTGAGAATATTTAACTTGAAGGTCTATTAATTGCATGTATTATTAGTGTGTACAAGTGTTAATTAACTACTTGGTGGATTGGTGTAACAAGTAAAGAATGAATAATTTTATATAAGAAAATTTGTCGCTCTTTTATATGCATGTTAAATGACTTGCGTGGGTAGCAATACGACACACATGATGTTAGTCGATGTCATTTAGCATATATTTAAAAGCACATATGTATACGATTGGTAGTTTATATATAATGTATCGTGTTTAACACGACACGCATGTATTGTCAGCTACAGCCACGCCGAAATGAAACATGGTCCCTTAAAAGAACATACATACATGCATGTATAACATAAGCCACACACAAGATGAATCTAAGACATGATACAACCCACTACATGAAGCACACAGATAAGCATGCATGTCCTTTAGTGAACAAGACCATCAAACACAAAACTAAGTGCTATGCACATGCAATGTGATATATATAAATACACACACATAATTAACATGGGCCACACATATAGGCATGTTCTCCTAGTGGAGTTAACAGTTTAGATTTGAAGTTGAAAATACTTAATCTAAATCCGTGTTATAATAGCAGTAGCAAAGTCAGGTTACAGATTAGAACTGGGCAACCGATGATGGAACCTGAAATCTCCACCTTAGTAGAAAAACCATATTACAACTGAACTAAATGTTCCTTGAATATAGTTCTACTGAATGATATAAACAATTGTCGACAACGCACAACCACCCCCAACTTTGCCACCGGCTACAAGAGGTGTAGTACGTGAGTTTTACACATGAAATGCATAGACGAGTGCAAACTTTTTGAACTCAATCAACAATTTTTCCACTTCCGATTTGATCGGAAGGTTATCAAACCGAAGAAAGTAGGAGATCAAATTTCAGATATCCGCGAGTTTTGTTCGAGTTATATCATCTCTCCCTCTAAACTAGGGGCTCTAGTGAACATGACTAAACACAAAACTAAGTGCCATGCACATGCACATACAATGAGATACATACACATATGACATATACATACATATATATATAATATATAGTTGTACTTGTTTGTTTTACATATATGTAGGCATTAACGAATGGGATATACAAGAGCTGCCTCCACAGGGCAGTGGTGAACAGAAACAAAGAGAGAAGATCTTTGGCTTTCTTCTTGTGCCCTAATGAGGACAAAATTGTAAAACCACCAAAAGATCTAGTGGGTCCAAGAAAATACCCAGACTTCACATGGTTCGATCTCTTGTCTTTTACTCAGCACCATTATCGAGCCGATTCCGACACTCTCCAAAGCTTCTTTCATTGGTTTCATGACCACCAAGAAAATCAAAAACCCTAGCTACCTAAAAATGTTTGCTTCTTGATTTGTGTATAAATAAAAACAAGACATGTTTCCATCAATATATGGGTTGGTTTTTGGACCTACCTCTAGTGTTGTAACTTGTATGTACATATTGTATTATATAATGACTTCTTTGTAGGTTATTATATATACATGCATTGATGTTTGTGACCTATTGTGATGAATGTATGTTGGGTTTGTGACCTATTGTGATGAATGTATATACAAGGACATAATAATAATATTAGTATGTAATAATATATTGTGTTTGAATGTACGTTAACGTTCAGTAATGTATTATTTATGAAATATTGTAGCACTACATTAACTAATTCAATATTAGTCCGATCAGCTTTATGAAAATGGTCCAATCACTCAATTCGAGCAGTAATATACGGTGTTTGCATTAACGTTAAACGTACAATAACATATTATTTATAAAACATTGTAACATTTCATCAACTAATTCAATATTATTATGATCAAGCTTATGAAATGAGTCATAACAAAATACTTATTATTTACCATTGTTCGGATATACGTTCATTCAGACATTTATATTTCTTGTAACTTTTTGTGCGATGATATTTCTGCACTTCACATTTTTCCGACAATAATATATGGATTTTTTCCAAGAATACACTCTTAGGGAAGTGAGGAAAACTTGCCCCAATGATGTTTCTATACTTTAAAAGATATCTAATTTTTATATTCATTGTAGAAAACGAAGGGATCGCAATTACCTTATTACAAATATATCATCACTTCAAGTTTTTAAGTAGGTCTACAATCAACACGGGACTTAACACCTTTAATATCAAACTTAAACTAATTTTCATTCGAGCCGGGAACGTAGTAGATCCATAGAGACAACAAATCTCTTCCTACCAAGCGCAGCTACATTCCTTGAATCTCGAACTCGAATCCTCAAGTTAATCTGAAACTATCTGCCAGTTGACTCAACGCTTCATGTCGGCTCAAATTCAAATTTTAAGTATGCTCCATTGGTTTAGAAATTTTTGATATGGATCGATATATCTTCATTAGTTTCTACCCATATATAATTGGGTTAGAATTTGGATTAATAATTGAGTTTGTATCCAACTTCTAATGAACTTCAAATAATTGAGCCATGTATTATCAAACTCAAAGTACATATTGATTTATGTAGTGACAAGAGAGGTTCTATATATATATGTTCATTGAGTATTTGCCAACCGTCCATGACTTGGTTGTATATAGATAAATGACAAAACACATTTCTAGAGAGCAACTAGTTGTTTCCACATTCGTCCTAATTTTTGGAGACACACAACTCTAATTATTGATCCATGCATGCCACGTTAACTACATATGTATAGTTTTGACAATTATTAGCTCATTAATCGAAATGGAAATCAAGTCGACTTATTGATTGGTCGTCTATTCGATCAACTGGTCCAATCACTCGATTTTTATGAAAAATTTAGAGGTCAAGAATTAAGATAAACACGTGATTTAAACATATATGGGCCCATCATATTTATTGTTGTATAGTTTTCGATTTGCTTTCGTCTCATCTTTTTTATTTTTTTTTTCTCATTCGGTGGTTTTACATCAATCACTCAAGTTTATTGTGTCTAAAATAATAGAGTAGAAGAAGAGAGAGAAAGAGTAATATCAACTAAAAAACACTGAATCTCATTTGAGGCAAAAAAGTCATCAACACGACATGTAAACGTACGATTGATAAATCACTGCAAAAAGAAGGTATCAACGACGGGTAGAACATCAGTGACGATCAATGACATAGAGTGCCCTTATCAACTACCAATATAGTGATGGAATGAGCTTCTCTTGTCATAAGATTATGTCGTTATGTCTTTGTGGTAATCCACTATAGGATAAACTACCGCCTTTTAAGTGTCTGACTAATTCTACCACAAAGGCTAACGATAGACAGTAACTCCTCCACCCCGAAACAACTTACAACTTTCATCACATTGTGTTCTCCAAATAACAACTCCTCTCAAAATCTCAAAAGGCGTTGGGTTGGAATCTAATTCTAAGAATTTTTGTGGTATCAGAGAATCCATCTACTGATCTACATGAGAATTGGGAACATAGAGCCCTTCTTTTTTACCTGACTCTTTGATTTTAAGAATGTCGGGTTTAAGAATGAGTGGTTGTCCGTCTCCGACCCTTATTCCCCAACATGAAAATGGCATCTAATGTCTTCAACTTCTTGAACATGATATTATGGACTATTTGTGATCCCTGGATGTCGAAGGCATTCACGATGTGATTTAATTGTTCCTACATGATGGAGACGATGGATCAGACTATGCATATTCCTTTCTTTTGCCGCATTTCAATCAAGGGGTCGAAGGGAGTTAATGCATCAAGTTGCTCACATGGACCAACTTGACTCTCTCTTCTTCGGAAATTTCAGATGAAGAGACCTTAAGAGAGCCGTCGACAAGTGTTTGCCATTGATATTGGAGAACAATAACTAAACATGTTGTGTTTATGTTGACTTGCGTAACATATATGCAACTCATAACATAATATGACACATTCACAAAAAATAATTTGCCTTAAATAATTCAAACTTTTTCTTTTTTTTTCGGTCTAAACGATGGGGTTCCAGAGCGGGTCCGCACTTTGGCAGTTGACACCTTTAAGCTGTTTGACCACACCCAGACTAATTCTCATTCGAGGTTTGTTCACAGGTTAAGAATTTCACCTCTTCCTTAGGGTGTGTTGAGTGGGGATCGAAACCGAAACTTATTTCCACTCACGTTGCTTGTGTTAACCAACTGTGACACCCCATTGAATAATTCTAACTTTTTCAAGTGATCATCAATCAATTGTTTTGTCCCAAAAACAATCGATGCACGAATTTCGAAACATGGTTAAAATCTTTAGAAAGTGAACCCTTTGATTGGATCACATTGATTCGAGAACACATAAACAAAATAGATCGTCCCTTCTCGTGACACCATTGATCGATGATAATGAAATAGTCCAAAAAGAGTAGGGACAAAATATAAAATTCTAGAAGATCTTGATTGCGAAAGATTTGGAATTGAATAAGAGTTTGTACATATAGTATATACACAATCTTGTATATATATAGGACCAATGTGACATGACTTAACACATGGGTGTCCCTCGTGCATGTCACATGATTAGACAACACGTTAATGATAATTGTTTACTATATAGTTCATAAGAATGAAGATAGTACTAGAAACCTATCCACTTGTCTGTTCATGCATGGATCGATACACGTTTGCTGGCATTTTTAATATGTCCGAGTGATTAGTAACCGCAAAAAATCTTTTTATTCGTGATAGCATCTTTTCATCGTCAAAAACTCGATTTCGTCGCTCAAGTCTAAAACTTACAGTCGCCAAATAACATGTCGCAAATGTTAGGTACTGCGCGACGGAAAATTGTTATCGCCGAAACACTACTTTTTGCAACGGAAAATCTGTCACAAAAAGCAAAACATCGGCATATTGAGCTTCTATCTGTGTCAGCTCAACTGATGTCTATGACCATCATCCACACTTGAGACAGCTTTCGGGAGAACCGATAAGTTTGTTGTCGCGGAAACTGATTATTTTTGTACGGCAGATAGTATATGCTACTTCACCTTACTTATCATGTTCTGTTTTTCTTTTCTTTTCCTTTTTCTCAAAAGAAACTTAGTGATGCGCTTCTTTGACTCCGATCAAAAAAAGCTAAATTTGAAGTTTTGGGGACAAAGTTGGATGGAGGGTGGAGCATGAGGTTATAAGGGTCCATGCTCATAGCTAGATTCTTGGAGCCTGCACAAGAGTAGCACATAGTTAGCAAGAGATTTGGGTGTGCACCTGAAAATACGCTTCCAACGTGAGAGTATTAATTTACTCTAAGAGATCCAAACCACACTTGTTAAGGGAAACTCTAGAGACAAAGTAGAGAGATAAAGTGTTAATGTCAATTATGAGATCATCTCCTTTTACCAATGATAGAGTATTTATACTTACAAGTCAAACTACTGACGTGACATCGTATGATTGGTTGTTGACTTTGTGGAAACCGTTAACAAATTCAGTCGTGATATTGGAATATAGTTGTCTGATGAGCCTGCTAGCCATCCAACTCCAACCAACATTGGGAAAGCGAAATCTCAAGAAGTGCTTAATGGTACGAGTAATATCATTGGGTTCTCGATGACATTCGCTTCTCTTGGTCTTTCAAGCATCGAGGACTGGAGAGGAACTCTCATGAGCACTTACTGATGTTCAAGTGCCCATGATGCCTTTTGAAAGTGTGAATACTAGAGTAAATTTCGGGGGTGCTTTTAGTAGCTTGAGCGGAAGTATACTATTAGGAGTATTACTGAAAGTCATGGGACATCGCTCTCCAAAGTACTATCGAAAGTCAGGTATAACATGCATAAACACCATTTCGGTCATCCTAGTTGACTTCCACACTAACCCCCTTGTTGACTCGTGAATGCTCGGTTGGTGGAAGCGTGTATATGAACACTAGTATGTGCCTTACCCAAAATAAAAATCAAAACTCGCAAGAAAATCTGTATAACAATTACTCTCGCTAATTGAAACCCAAACATAAGGATCAAGTTTTTCAAATGTGATTATTGATACCCTATTTGTCATTTCAATTTTTATTTTTTTTCATTTGAAAAAAGTGAAGAGAAAATTTGTTGTGTTATAGATAGCAATTGACACCCTCCAAACCAAAATCTATATTTGTATATATATTCAAATATTATGTATTATATTACACAATATAATATTCTTAGAAGAAAAATTTATCACCAATTCCCCACTGAATCAATTTGATCTTGCTGAGGCAATTGTTTGTGAATTGAAGTGGGTGTGAAAGGCAAAGGAAATGATTGATCTGTGGACACAAAATTTGGGTGAGAAATGATATTTGTAGAGGAATATACACTTTTGTAGGGTAAATTATGTTCTTGTTCTTGGTGTTGTAGCCTTTGATCGGATCGTTGTTGTTTTGGAACATTAACCTTTTCGCCCTCTATGTCTCTATATTTGTTGAGGTACAATTTTAGCGGAGATAAGTAATCTTCGAATCCAAGTGTTGTGATCGCCCATATAATGTCATCTCCGTTAATTGTCTTTCTCTTCTCTCTTTGGCATTTATCAGACGCTTCTCCGGTTACAAAACTGATGAATTCGGAAACACATTCTTGAACTGTCTCCTTCGCGTCCTTGGAGATCTTGCCATTACTTGGAATCACTTTTTTCATGATACGACCAACGTTGGCTATGGGAAGAAACCTATCTTGTTCTTTGTTGTTGTTGATGCTGTTGTTGTTTCCGATGCTTTTTAAACATGGGCTATCTGGGCTTCCTCTGCTCGGCCCATTAGGCCCATTTACATTGTTATCATCTTCCATGTGTCTCTATTTCCTTTTTGGTGGTTTCTTGCATTGAGAGATTGGTTTCTTAGCCTTTTGATCAAATGCTATTTTGTGTGGATTGAAATAAATTGGCAAAGAGAACATAAAAATAGGCAAATAAAAAGGGAAACAAAAAGACTTGGTTGATTGTGACAAATTTGAGTCCCTCAGACTCGCTCTCTATGTATAGAACATAGCATTCTCTTTTTTGTTTTATGTAGTTTTCTTATTTTGGTCATATAATTGACCTTCTATATATGTTTAAGATTAGAGCATTTCTATCCTAAATGGACCCATTAGAGTTGACAATTTGTGTTAACGCGTCGTGCTCATGTTATATTATACGTCAAATACGTGTTGTATAGGTAAAGACAAACACAATATGTCGTGTTTGTATCAGTATTGTTGTTATCTCAAATAAGATTGAGATAAGTTGCAGATCGTGTGTGTTTACAAATCAACACGGATATGACATAACTATAAAGGTGGTGCAATTAGTTAATCAAGTTATGTGAGTGGGAAGAGGTCTCATAATCGATCCTCACTCAACACATCCTTGGTGGTGGTGATGGTGAAGAGACCACTTTGGTGCAGTAAGGTACCAAAAGCCTTAGGCTAGAGGGCAAAGACATAGTCTCTCCCTTGAACACTAGGACCCTCGTTCTTAAACATGGACCTAAGTCGTTACAAGAAAACCTTAAGCTAGAAGGCAGAGACATAGTATCTCCCTTGAACACTAGGACCCTCGTTCTTAAACATGGACATAAGTAATTTCAGAAAAAGAATTTCGGCACCTTTCTGTATAAAAAGAAAACACGAATATGACATGGTTATTAAACCAACACGAACATGATATTGTTATAAATATGTTGAGTTTATACACGCTTATTCACTTTGTATTCACTTTGTATTTCTATCGAGTCACATGATGCATCCCAATGTGTCAACTCTTCAAATTGCCTATCAAACTATGCTAAAAAGTTAATGTAAATAGATTAGGTGAGTCTAGGAAAAATATTATTATGATAAAATGAAGTAAAATACAAGTTTTATACTAATTTTTCCCAAGTGGATATCACAAGACAAAATTGTATGACAAAATTCAACCAACTCATGTATTATAATGTACCATAATACAATATGGGAAGGTAATTAATGTATATTATAAATATTCCCCTAGTTTAATTAAATTTAAATTTGTAGAATTTAATTTACTTTACCTCTTTCTTTCTTTCTTTCTTTACAAGTTACAATATTGTGTTTTTTTTTTTTTTCACTATGCTATCTTTATAATCAAAGTCCAAACTCATTTTTAAAATCACTATCATTGAATAAAATTGAGATTATCTTTCAAAAAAAGAATTTGCATACACAAGATTCAAATCATGATCCTCATAATTATTGAAGTCAACCTTTTATTATAAACATACAATTATTAGTTTTTTTCTTCTTTTTTTTTTTGTTCTCTAGAATTTATGTGAACAATAAAATAAATTCATTCAAGACCATATGCTAAAAATATGATTAATTTATACATTATAAATTCTTAAAATTTCATTGGTAACTAATTTTCACACGTAAATATACAAAAGTCCACTAATAATATTTGGCAAGATCAAAAATTTGTCTACATTCACACCGAAATTTTTTTAGTGTTCTAATAAATGTATCCAAATCCTCGGATATTATTCGACCTCACCGCACTCAAAAAGCATTTCTTCATTAAAAAAAATATTATATCCAATTATTAAATAAAAACAGTACAAGTCCAGCATCCAACCAATAACACTACACCATATAAATTACTCTTATTATATTAGATACAAAACAATCTCTAAAAGTAACTTAATCAAGCTTAAGAACATGTAGTGACCTAGAAGGAAGCTAATTTTATATAGCATTAGAATTTGAAGTCTTATAGTTACATGTAGGTTTCACAACACCATCACAGACCACTTAAACAAATCACATTATCTATCACTTAAACATGACACTAGAGGTGACAATTCTGGTTTAGAATACTTCACATGTAAAATGTGCGTTCATGCATATTTGCCCGACCATACTTGCAACTTCCCATCAACTTGAACTCATAAATTTTCAGGTCAAATTTTAAGTGTTGCGAGTTCAGGCTCAAATTGTTAGCTCTAATCACACCTTTAATTTTGAGAATCAAGATATAAAACTAGAGCTGAAATAAGGAAGACCGCTCACAAGACATCATTGATCTTACCGATGATACAAAATTTTGGCGAACAAAATGTGACTCTAATATGTAGATGCTTTTTATTCGACATGTTTAGGCTTAAGGGTAAAATGTATATCAGTTGACTAGTATAAAGTTATATCAGTTGTAACTTAATGAATCCAATGAGGTGATGACACCTCATTTAAAATCACTTATAGCCAACAAAGTGAATTTGTGAGAGCGGAGCGACCTGTCCGGATCTATGATGCTAAATGAGGTGTCATCAGCTTATTAGTTTAACTGATATAACTTTATATCAGTCAACTGACATACATTATACCCTAAGAGTCGAAGACTTAAACCCAAATGAATTTAGTTTGATTATGACTTGCAATCTATCTTGTTTGCACGATGAGTTGCCACTTTCGAATCATCACTTATCCAACCCGATGATACAGAGTTTGGGCCCATAAACTTAACCCTCTACTAGTGATTCGAGTTTCGGGACGAGTTCTCAAATTAAAAATGACACCTTTATCGAAAATTCGAGTTTTCAAGTCAAATCTACTTCATAAGAAGAAAAAAAAACTTCAGACAAACTCACTTTAATTGTGCCCTAAGTGTTAAATTTAGCTTCAAACTAACACTTTCTTGTCTCTTGAAGACTGTGATTTTAAGGTAAGGTCGACTTGTGCACGCAATGAACAGCCGCCTCAATATGATTTAATTAATAAATAAATAAATAATAAAAACCAGAAATGAATGAGCAAAAGAGAATCCAAAATTTTCAACCCAAAGAACCAAACTGACAAAAAAAAAAGGAAAAAAAGTTGCTTTTTTGAAAAATTGGGCTGATTCATCAGAACACTGAGAGCTGAAGAATCAGTTTGAATCTCATTTTCTGCTATCCAGTTAACAATTTCTTTTCCAGGTAACATCACAATCACTGTCTTTTCAATGATTTTTGCAGATATGGATTTGTATTTGCTCTTGTTTTCTGCTACTTGTGCTTGCTCTTGAACTGGGTTGGTTTTGGATTTTGTTGATGGGTGTTTGTGGATAGTGCTTTGTAGCCATTTGGGTTTATGATAAAATTGTAAATTTTGTGTCTTTGATTCTCTATCAGAGCATGTTTTAGTTCATATCTTTCACTTTGAAGAATTAGTAGCAAAATATCTTACACTCCATATTGAAATAATGAAATGGGTTTGATTTTGCTGTTTGCTCTTGAATTGGGTTGGCTTTGGATTTTGTTGATAGATGTTTGTGGATAGCTCTTTTTAGCCATTTGGGTTCAAGGTAAATTTGTAAATTTTGCGTCTTTTGTTATCTATCAGAGCATGTTTTAGTTCATATCTTTCACTTTTAGAATTAGTAGCAAAATAGCTTACACTTCATATTGAAATAATGAAATGGGTTTGATTTTGCTGTTTGCTCTTGAATTGGGTTGGTTTTGGATTTTCTTGATGGGTGTTTGTGGATAGTGCTTCTTAGCCATTTGGGTTTATGGTAAAATTGTAAATTTTGTGTCTTTGATTCTCTATCAGAACATGTTTTAGTTCATATCTTTCACTTTGAAGAATTAGTATTAAAATAGCTTACACTTCATATTGAAATAATGAAATGGGTTTGATTTTGCCGTTTGATCTTGAATTGAGTTGGCTTTGGATTTTGTTGATGCGTGTTTGAGGATAGTGCTTTTTAGCCATTTGGGTTTATGGTAAAATTGTAAATTTTGTGTCTTTGATTATCTATCAGAACATGTTTTAGTTCATATCTTTCACTTTGATGAATTGCTAGTGAAATAGCTTACACTTCATGTTGAAATGGCAATTTTTTTAACACATCATTTGTTTTGTTGGATTTGGATTTGGATTGTAAGGAGATTGTGAAATGGGTTTGAAAGGCATTAGTTAGATTAATTGGGAATTTCTGATACTAACTGTGACCTTAGGTCGATACTCAGTTTGGAACACAGAACTTGAAGGGAACCAATTCGGTACATGAACTTTTGATTTGTACCCGATTTAGTATTGGGCCAAAGCTTCGTGTACCGTATTGGGTTTTGCTTTTTTCGAACATTTTCAAGACAAGTAATGGATAAGAACTCAATTACGGAGTTATTTTAGCGATTTTGGTTTTGTGTCTTTGATTCTCTATCAAACCATGTTGTAAATACGAATATGCAGATGCTATTGGTTGTTTGAAGTTTACACATCCCTTTATCTGATTATTTGCTTGTGTTTTTGGAAACCGGTTTTGGGAATATGATACAAATTATCTTCATTTGAGCATTTTTTACAACAGATACACATAGATATGGGGAATCAGGAATCGGCATTTGATAATCCCGACGATGATCATTCCACGCGTCAACCGCCTTCTTATGCAGGAAGTTCAACTGATCCTAGATATCAGTATACTATGCATCAACAACCTTACATGGGCAGTTCAGCTGATTCTAGCTATCGGCATACTCGACATCAACCTCCTTCTCAAGCGGGGACTTCAACGGATTCTAGCAACCGACATACACTGCATCAAGCCTCTTCTTTTGCAGGAAGTGCAAGAGATAATGGCTATCAACCTAAGCAGCTATCCACGTTTATACCCGATAGTTTCAACTCGTTGGATCAGGTTTCTTATTTAGATCTCTAACCGTTAATGTTTTGTAGAGCTTTTGGTTACATGATTCTACAACTTTCAGCATATAACATAGTTCACGAAATAACTGGTTTATGTCCCTTGCGTTGGACGGGCGACAAGAATATTTTCAAGTCACAAGTTGAAGCTTTTTCAAATGTAATTAATTAGTTTGTTTGGTATGTTATGAATAGTGATAAAGACCGAACGTTATGCATTTAGGTTATTAATGCATTGCGGGAAGCGGGACTTGAGTCATCAAACTTAATCGTTGGCATTGACTTCACAAAAAGCAACGAGTGGACAGGTGATTTCTTTTGAAAAACTGAGATTGTCTCAATCTTTATCAATTTTCAAGATATGTGGATTGAAAATATCGTATATTATTGATCGTAGGAAGGTTTTCATTCAACAGGAGAAGCCTCCATGCAATTGGTGGCAAACCCAATCCGTATGAGCAGGCAATCTCTATAATTGGCCGTACTTTGTCTCCTTTCGATGAAGATAACTTGATACCTTGTTTTGGATTTGGGGACGGTCAGTGGCAGTTTGTAATTTAGTTTCCGTTGAAAGTTCATATTAAATTTTCTTGGTTTTCTGATACGACATAGCTTACTTTTTAGCATCTACGCACGATCAACATGTGTTCAGCTTCTACTCGAATCACCGGCCTTGTCATGGTTTTGAGGAAGTTCTTGGACGATACAGAGAGATTCTTCCGTTCTTGAATCTATCAGGTTCGTTTTCGTGCTATTTTCTTCAGTAGCTTATTGAGTATCCTACTTTTTTAGAACTTGATGTCATATCGATTGATTGTGATAAATACAGTAACTGTAGTTGTTAAAAACTTTGTTTTTCGATTTTATTCGAGTTGCCTCACCCCTAAACGATTCAAAATCTCTACTAAATCGGACATGGATAAGAATCGGGAGAGAATCACCCGATTCAGCCGATTCCTGATTCACATATGTTGGGTCATAAGAGGCTTGTCATATCTTACGATTTTTTGAATTTGGTATGTATTGAATGATTCAGATAAATGCCCGTTACCGTAGCTGTTAAAATCTTTGTTTTCCAATTTGATTCGGCCAATTCAAGTCGATTCACACTCTAAACGATTCAAAATCACTATTGAATCAGACATGGATAAGAATCGGGAGAGAATCACCCAATTGAATTATTAAGTTGATTGTGTGATTGTGTTTGAATCTTCCGATTCTGAATCCCGATTCGAATCACGATTCGAATCACGATCTAACAACCGTGACCGTTACCTTTGTCCGTAGGTCCGACTTCATTTGCCCCGATCATTGATGCCGCAATTGACATTGTGGAAAGAAGCAACGGGCAATATCATGTTCTCGTCATCATAGCAGACGGGCAGGTAAACGGAACTTGTCATATTATGTCCATCTTCATTTTATTTTTTCCTTCACCGGTTTCTTTTGGATTCTTTTAACTATATCCTTAACTTCAGTTTTGAGTGTTTTCGTGCTTAAACAGGTTACGAGGAGTCCCGATACAGCGCCAGGAAGGTTCAGTCCTCAAGAACAAGCAACCGTAAATTCAATTGTGACCGCTAGGTAAAAAGCAATACGATTCGTAGCCCTATGTTACTATAGTGTTGTATTTAATGTCTCACTTGCTGCTATTTTGATACTATTAGCCAATATCCTCTATCGATCATTTTGGTTGGAGTTGGGGACGGACCATGGGACGCTATGAAACAATTCGATGATAACATTCCTCAGCGTACATTTGACAACTTCCAGGTAGTAATAATAGTCCTTTTTTAATACAGACAGGTGCCGAAATCCTATCTTGCGACGGCCTAGTGTTCAGGAAAGAGACAGCGTCTCTTATCCCTAGCCTAGGGCTTGGAATTGTGTTGGGTGGCATTTGATCCAAGGACCTCCTCCCACTTACACACTTGGTTTAACCAAGTGAGCCACTTTTGGTGGTTCAAATGGTTTGTTAATAGGGTTTAATGTATATCAGTTGATTGATATAAAGTTATATCAGTTGTACTAATAAGGTGGTGACACC
>JAYMTK010000941.1:0-18460 GCA_036897405.1 Pelargonium myrrhifolium
AAATGAATGAAAGTCTGATACTTCAAAAAATATAGAGGAATAGTGAAAGTCTTATCTATATTATAAACTTTTTATATGACAAACATAGTTTGGTGACTGTAATGTTTAAGTTTTTAATATTTTTCATAAATTTTAAAAGTGTGCCTCGCTTCGGAAAAGCCCGCGCCTCATTGTGCGCCTCGCGCCTTTTAAAACACTGGCCGCGGCTATGGGGAGCAATGTCGCGACCCTCGTCTTGAATGCAACAACCAGGGCTTCATCTTAAACATGGTAAACATCCCAATGTCGTGGCCTTGGGGAGCAATGCTATGGCCCTCATCTTGAACCTGGTCACTAAGGCTTTCTCTTAAACTTGGTAAACATCCATCCCAATGTCGTGGCCTTGGTCTTAAACATGCTCACCATGAATCCTTCGTGATCCGTAGGGCTCCTTCGATCACTGATTCACTTGGGGCGATGGTGGGAGTCGTATGTCGATCTTTGGTGACTCGGAGGGGAGTTGGGGGTCATTGGAAGCCGAAGTGTGAGTTTGAGATTTTGGGTGACCGATGAAGTTGGTCATCCCCGGCGACCCAAATTGGGGTTCGGGCATCTTTGGTGATTGAAGTGGGAGTTATTCTCCGAAGACCCAAGTTGGAGTTGAGCATCCTCGGTGACCAAAGCGGGTGTGTCTTCGAATATCTCCTTTGAGAGGGTCAACGTGGTTCAGACAAAAGGGTCGCGAGCCCGGTCTTCTTGGGACTCTCGGTTGCTCCTCCATGGTTAACGTATTTGGTTTTGGGAAAGAGGCTGTCGTGGTGCTCGGGTGTCACGTGTCGAGTTTATATTTGTTGTTTTAATTTCTGATTTTTCATATAGCATCACATATTTTACACTTATGAAAAGTCAAATGGATCAAAGCTCGTAAGTAGAAAATTCTTGAAAAAATCTGCGTGAGTGTGTGTATTTTAGGATCTTTTAGAAAATCTTGTTTTAATGCCCCGTGTATTTCTCTTTGATAGTTTTGTACATTTAAACCCAGAACAATATGCATTATGCTTGTAAAGTTTTCTTAATGCTTCTTTTTAATTGTTCCTTTAGAGAAGTAAGATGCGTGCTTTTATAAATTTTCATGGAATGTTGGGACATATTTAGTTACAGTGGGAATTGTGTACATTTCCTTCATTTAGTAACATGAGGTAAGGCTAATTATTTGTACAAAGTAAGAAGCAGGTTTTATTTATTTATTATTATTTTTATTAGCAAGTATCGTTCATTTTTTAGTTGCTGGATATTGATCATTGTTCGACATTTTTGTTAAGCAACTCAGTGCATTGTAATATCAGTACATTAATTCACTTAACTTTTTAAAGCTAAATGACTTCTCTTTTTTACTTGAGCAGGCTAGAGACTTTGCAGCTGTTGCAACGTTGTTATTAGAGGCACTTCCTCCGATAAAATCAAGTAGAGAAAGTAAAGAAAGTATGCTTTGGTCTGGATACAATTTAACTAAATTTATCTATATCTATTCTAACTTGTTTTACCAAAATTTATAGCTTGAATTGACTATTTTTGTTTTATTAGTTTTTCTTGATAAAGTCATTTGTACCTTCTACCATTTTCTTTTTCATTGATTCATTGATTGAAGTATACATGATTGCTACTCTGTTGGCTTCAGGTTCTACGCTAGGTGATGATGCTATGATTGCCAATGATGACATAACTGAAATCGTTTTAAATAGTGATTTGGAAAAACAAATAGCCAATGCCATTGATCCACGCTTTCTCTTGCAGTTGGTAAGCGAAGCCTTCTTGTTGTTTGCCATATTGTTTAAAATCATGCTCAAATTAACCAAAGCAATTTCTCACCTTATTCTTAAAGCAAAAGATTTGGAATTTCATACTTTGAAAACTTGTTATTTTGGAGCAGACAAATGTGTTATTTAGAGGGATTTCACTTGTCAGTGGCTCACAGAATGATGGACCAGATGATAGAGAGGTGGCCGCTGTTGGTGCTGCATGTGCTTTTCTGCATGTCACATTCAACACTTTACCACTTGAGCGAATCATGACTATTCTAGCATACAGAACTGAACTTGTTCCGGTCCTTTGGAATTTTATGAAGCGCTGCCATAAGAATAAAAAATGGTCCTCATTGTCCCAACAGTTACCATATCTGCCAGGAGATGCCCCTGGTTGGCTATTACCTCTGGCCGTTTTCTGTCCAGTATACAAGTAAGACTTTTTTATTCTGTTCTGATGATTATATATGATTGAGTTTGTAGATAATTTATGTACTCTTTTTTAGCTTGCTTTATGTGCTGTTTTAAACTTTTAATGCTCAATCTTTATGTAGCTTTTGGGGTTCACACAACTACAGATATATTGCCTAACTCACGTGTCTTTTTAGGCATATGCTCACGATAGTGGATAACGAGGAGTTCTATGAGCAGGGGAAGCCTCTGTCATTAAAGGATATCAAGTGTCTTATTGTTATACTCAGACAGGTAAGTTGTAGTTGAGGAATCTATACTCCTTCCATCCTATTATAAGTGTCTTCCTTGCAAAATTTATTTGATCCAAAATAAGTGTCTTCTTTTCCTGGCAGTAAGTGAAGTATACATAATTCTACAATTAATATCACTCGAGTTCATTACAACAAAGACGCATAGGTTATAGTTCATCACTAATTATATTATCCTTCATTTTGACAAAAAGTCAAACAAGACACTTCTATCATGGAGAAAAACACCATAAGAAAACAATATGCAGTACCTAATTAGTTATGTCATGAAAGAAATTTTAGTTTGGCTTGATGATTTTAATTTTCAAAATGGTGTCCTTTTGCCAGATAATGGCAGCTCATATGGTTGATCCTATTGATGTCCTTATGTCGGATATTTTAATATGGCTGGATGTTTAATTTTACTTTGTGTGAATTCAATTCTGCAGGCTTTATGGCAGGTCCTATGGTCGGATCCCAAGGCATCCTCCAGTTTGGGAAGACTTCACAGCAACACCACTGCTCATAAGAGGAACCCTGTAGAGTTCATTCAGTACAGGGTTAGCATTGTTGCCTCTGATCTTCTCTCGCAGGTAAATGCAAGAACAAGTTGCTGAACTTGGTTTTGGACAAGTACTTTTGTCTTCTAGATTGTGAGACAACTTTTATATTTTTCATGCTTACCCTGTGACAGCCCAGATCTCCCACGGGCATGGTTGGTGTGTGGTGTGTGAATAACCAAGTCATGAACCGTGCCCGTGGGGAGATCTAGGTCGTTATACTTTCAAGTAACAAGGAGGCTGTGATAGCTTTACTCACTCCTCACCTAGGAAGTAGTAATGTATAGATGTCCTTAACCGCAAAAATGGTCCCTAGAAAATATTATTCTGTTTTGCTTTGTTAATTTATCGTATAAAACTGTTTGTAGCTGCAAGATTGGAACAATAGGCGACAGTTCGCCCCACCTAGTGATTTCCATGCTGATGGGGTGAATGATTCTTTTATTTCTCAGGTATTACTTTGTAACTTCCCAATTGTATCTTATTCCTGAGGTCTTCTATTGATGCTGCTTTTGATTTATTTATTTGTTTTATTTATTATTTTTGCCCTTTTGCAGGCTGTTATTGAAAATACCAGAGCCCATGACATATTGAAGCTAGCTCCTTTCCTTATACCCTTTACAAGCAGGGTGAAGATATTTGCTGTAAGTTGTTTCCAGCAATGTTTTAGAAACCGACTTAGGGGTCATACGTCAGGTCAACGGCTTACTGAGTTGACCGGCCGGGTCATTTATGTTGATGTCATCAATTACATTTATGATGTCATAACTACAAAAAGTACTTTAAAATTATGAAAATCAATATTGCATATATGCAATAAAAAAAGTCAATATTCCCCATCATATAACTGCGATATTTAAGGAACTCAACACAAAATATATTTAAAATTAACTAAAAGTATTAAGAGAAATGATGAAACAACATTGTGAAGTTTGTGCTCTGAGCCTCTGCTCAAGGGGCAAGATAGTCTTTTTGAAGAGGCGACATTGACTTGCTGGCATCACAAAGGTGAATGTCATCTTCAATTGCATAACATACAAAATGCAAAAGATGAAGTGGTGGTCAACAATTGCCAGATAGTTTTCCAGCGATGGAGATGGAGTGGGTCAAACCGTCGGGCCTCTTCTGAACATGATGATGCTGGCAGTAAAAAACACAGCTTGCTCACCAGTGAGGAAGATTAGCGAGAGAACAACTGTGTAGATGGGTGGCACTGTGGTGGTGGATTGGGGAGATCTTTTTTGGTTATAATGGCCCTGAGGAGTCAACAATGCTGGTGTCACCAGAGGATTGGTTGGACACTAGGAAAGGGGTTGTCAGACCTCTGGAGATTTCGCCAGAAGTCAGAATGTGGGTTGTTGAGGACTTGGCACCTTTGCAACAAAGGCAGTAGTGCTAGGTAGCGGAAGAGATTCAGAGGCCTCAAGAAGATGTAAGCTCTGATACCATGTGAAGTTGAGAGAAAATGATTCATATTCTTCACAATGGGTGAAATCCAATTTATTGTAAAAATAGTCGATCAAAGATCCCAAGACTATGTTTGGTACATAGTAATGAAATGGAATGACCATGACCATGGCCATTCCCATTTTTTTTTTTCCAGTGTCTGATTGATCAAGGAATGCCTAGAAATCCCATTCCCAAGGAAAGCCCATTTTAGATTTTTCATTTTTCTTACAAAACCATTCCTTACCAAAACCTTGGAATGCTTATTCCAGTTCTACCTAGAATAAAATTATTAAAATACCATTCATTTCGGTCTTTTGTATTAATCTCTTCTCTTACCCAGTCTTTTTGCTTTATTTTTATTTTTTGCTCAGCGAATAATGCATTTTTATTTATCTTATCAAAACTAAAGCACCATCAACTCATTCTTCATGATTGATCTTGATTCAAATCTGTGCAGCATGATGCAACAAATTGCTTTTCTATACAATTTTGGAATGTTGTTTTAAATTTTTCAAAACTTAAAACCTACTCTTAACATTTGTTATTGATAAGATTTTCTTAAAATAACTTGTCATAAAATAAAAATATATATATATTACAGAAAAGAATTATACTTACAAAGGAAATTATTTTGGAGAGTTAATTAATATACAATATATATTTTTTTTCATATTATGATTAATAATCCTATTTTTCACAGTAGTAATTACATAGTGATAGTGATGCGTCCCTTTAACCGGGGTGTCAAATAAACGCAGGAATTTGTGATGTAGGAACCAAGTTGTCATAGGAGTTTTGCTTGCGGGCTTTCACAGTTGAATTTTGGGTTGGACTTTCACGTAAACATTTGAGGTTTGGGATCAAGGGCCTGCTCACCACAATAGGGTACACCATTAAGCAAAACCCAGGGCATGAGTGTGTTGCCTTGTGTTTGATTGATGCTAACTAGTGGACTGTCATGCTTATGTCATGATAATATGCTCAATGATGATATTATACACCAAATGATGATTTCATGGTGATACAAGAATGATGTCCTAGGAGATTGGACAAAAAGTTGAACGTGTAGTATTGGAGAGAGGAGCCCCATGTGGAAGCTTGCAATGATTGTCTCATCGGCGACTCTTTTTCATTCCTAAATGATAATCTTGCAATGTTTCACATAACTATATAGGGACTTGTCGGGGCGCTGCTTGACATGAGCTAACATAGATTGATATTTTTTCTTTCCAGACACAACAAACTTGGCAAGGAGTTGAGCCCAACTTATTATGCAACTAGGGGTAGCTCGCGATACCAAATTTGAGCCATGCCTTTTGGGTGTTCATGGAAAGAACTTGCAAAAGGCGGCCTCACAACGTGTCAACATTTGCATACCTAAGTTGAAACTTGTGACGAACTCAAGATATCGAAGAGACCATTGTAGGTAGTCGGTGGGTACTTGAGTTTGGAGTTGGCAGGGTTGTTGAGCAACTTAGCGAATAATAGGTTACCAAAGGTGGCTAAAGTTGTAGGCGTAGCCGCTATGGTGTTGTTGCATGCTTGAACCTAGATAGCCTTAAGCTCGGATTCGGGCTCTTCCCTCAAATCCCTAGTTTCTTCAAAGGTCTTGCTTTTCACCAGGTGAGATGCAGTTTTGGTGGTATTGTGGCGTTTCCTAGTGTCTCTTTGTGATGATGGGGACTCTCAATGGTGGTGGCATGGGAGACTGGAGTGGGAAGCAGAGGAGGTGGGAGATGCTTGGAAGGTGGCTTTGGCAAGCGCATGATAGGTGGGAGGCGAGAGCCCTCAAACTCGGAGTCCCCATATCCTTCTCATCCCGCAGGGGGTTGTTAAAGTAATAGAGGTGATCGTGGGCTGAGACCCACCCTTTAGAGTGCTGACACGGGACCTTAGAGTGTAGGCTTCTTTCGGCCTAGCTTGCATGTGGTCTACTACCTCCCCCTACATTTGTCGTTGCGCCTGGTAGGTGGAGGTTGGAGATTGATAGGGTTAATGGGGAGACCCCCAAAGTTTAGGGCCAGGTTCGCGTAGAGATAAGCGACGACTTGATTGGCGAGGTCCTTGAACATTGCGGGGTCAAGTTGCAGGAGTCGAACATTGTGGAGATGGTGCAACATAGGATATGACATGTACATAATATGATAAAACAAATCAATATGCAACATGGTTTTAAAAAAATCAATATGAAACATGACTTTCAATACAAGATAAATTTAAAACTATTAAAATTAAAAAATACATGAAATTGTCATATTAATTGCTTAATGAAATAATTAAAATATCAAATATGTCAGAGTTTGAATAAACAAAAAAAGTTATCTAGCAAATTTTGGTTTATTTTTTTTGGATAATTCATGATTGTATGATAAGAAGATAAATATCTTATACTCCCTCCGTCCCAAAATGAGTCTTGTTTCAAATGAATTTTTGTCCCAAAATGAGTGTCCACTTTCTTTTTTTAGAAAGTTAGTTATGCATGAATTGTTAATAATATTTCCATAATAAGTTAGTTAGTATTCATTAACATATGATCATGAGGATGCAAGAGTAAATATACCACACTAACTAACTTCTCCTTAATTTTTCTCCAAATAAAAAGGAAGACACTCATTTTGGGACGGAGGGAGTACTATAAAATAATAATAATTTAATAAGATTTTGGATGGGTTTAAGGAGTTTAAAAAGCCATTTAAAACAAGGAAACATTCAAAACACTAAAATAAAATTTGATTAAACCACCAAATTTGACCTATCTCCCTGGTAGCTAATGACCCGGGCCAGCTATCTTACTGGTCAAACCTGCCAGGTTGGCTCAGTTTTGAAAACACTGGTTTCCAGAGTGCACGTTTACATTAGGTTCTTAGCTGTTGTGCCTTGCATATTGAGGGATAGGCCTAGTTAACAATTGTGCACAATATTTCTTTTCAATTTTGTTTCTTTATTTGTGAGTTTTTGCATAAATCTGTCTAACAGTCACAATTAGCGGCAGTAAGGCAAAGACATGGGTCTCATGGTGTTTTTACCAGAAACCGGTTCAAAATACGAAGGGATCACATTTTAGAAGATGCTTATAATCAGATGAGTGCATTGTCTGAAGAGGATCTTCGAGGATTGGTAATGTCCGTTTTTTTTTTATTTTTTTATTTTATGGTAGTAATGGTACTACAATGTATTTGAATTTGAATTTTTGAGTTTCTCTGTACTCTGCCTACATTAGAAAGGAAGAAGAGGATGTTTTTATTTTTTTCATTCATTTTCAGTTAATGAAACTTTAGCTGTTGACATGTAGATTCGCGTCACATTTGTCAATGAACTTGGAGTTGAAGAGGCTGGTATCGATGGTGGTGGAATTTTTAAAGATTTTATGGAGAACATTGCGAGAGCTGCCTTTGATGTGCAGTATGGGTTATTTAAGGTTATTATTCATTTAAACAGTTTCTTAATCATTTATTTCAGGCAACACTTGGGTAACACTTCTTACGTTTATTTTGTAAATATGAGTATAGATATATAGTTCCTTTGTCCTATCCCCATGGTAGGTTGATGTCAAGTGATGGTTTGGCAATTGAGCAGTAATGCTGTAGTTAACTGAATTTTGGGTATGCTAAAATGTATGCCTTCCTGTTGGTTTTTCACCTAATTAGTTATTTGTGTTAGGTTGTTGGAATATTGTTTTAAATTCTAACTTAGTCTTCTAAAGATATTTTGTTCGAAAATGTATTATTTTTTGTAATAAATATCTAGACCTGAATATAAAGAAAATCAAATGGATTTTAATTTTTCTAATAGTTTGGTAGATATAAATATTGACCAAGGAGAAATTGGAAGTTCGAAACTTCTAATGAATGTAGGAATCTGGAATTTTGAAGTAAGATAAATTGTAGAACCACTTGTTTAATGGAATGCTTTATGGATTCCTTTGGTTCAAAGTTTTCCTTGCTTGGTAAATATATTCCCCTCATCCCTACCCCCAAATGGTTTTGTTTAAATGATGGTTTGATGAGGAAAGAGAGGATACACTTTGCATTTATGCTGTCATTCTTTATAATAACTGAAGATGCTAGCTCTATTAAGTCCAAGCAGGGAGAGATTTCCTGCCTAATGAAGGATATTCAGCCACTTAACCTTGCACTACTACTAGTCTGGATTGATATAGGGCTGAGTTGGATGGAACAAAAATATATTTTGCCTGTAGTATGTCCATATTTTTTTTCATCATGTTAGATACTACTAATTTTCTGGTGGCTAAAAGTAGAGAAAAAAACATTTGGCATCTTGCATGCTTGTGTCTCAGGTTATGTTGACTTTTTTCTTGTCTCTGTGTATCTAGGAAACCGCTGATCACCTGCTATTCCCTAATCCTGGATCAGGAATGATACATGAGCAGCATCTCCAATTTTTCCATTTTCTCGGCACTCTTCTTTCAAAGGTATAATATTTATTTATTTATTTTTATGTTAATTTATATTTTTACACGTGCCTTCTCTTGCCCTTAGAGTTGCTCATGATGCTGTATGTTGAGGCTTAGATAACAGCTTTTTTATCTTTATTTTCGTATGCTGTATCCTATATAAACAGTTTCCTGACTATGAGCCCTCACAAAATCATAAAAGCTATGTAGCGGTATCTATTTGCTTGGTCTCTATATTGCAAGTTAGAGAACCTTTCCAGTCTATTATCATTTCACCATGTATTGGTTGAATCTGTTAGATCAGTATTTTGTTAAGTTCTGGTAATACATAGTCCTTTTGATAAGCAGACATTATTTTTCTCTACTATAATGGTGCTTCCTGATGTGGCATAATGGTAATCTTATTCGTGCAGGCTATGTTTGAAGGGATTCTTGTGGATATACCATTTGCAACATTCTTCTTAAGCAAATTGAAACAGAAGTAAGATTTCTTGTTTTAAACAGTTCAAATATGGCTTTATTTACATTTCATGAAGGCTACAGTAGTGGTCTGTTATTCTGTATGTATAGTGATCATTCATAAAAGAAGATTTAAAGAGCCGGTCTCTTAACTAAAATGTATGTTTTTTTCACAAATCACAGTTTTATCTTAATTTTGGAAAAAGTGTTGATTTTACAAAATATTATTTCTTTATCCGTGCAGATAGCTTATCACTCGTCATGCGTACATATTTACTGTGGTTACCATAATAAGTGAAGGAATTTACAAAACTGATAGCTTTTTCTTAATATTGTTAAAGAATTTATGGTATTTGACTAGGTGTGCAAATAATATGATGGAATCAATTTTTACTACATTTTTGTTCCTGTCTTACACTGTTAGTTACTTAGCATGCCCAATGATTCTGTGGAATCTTTTGATGTATCCTTGTACTCATGTTGTTTTAGGGTTGTTTAGGTATAACTATTTGAATGACTTGCCTTCCTTGGACCCAGAGTTATATCGCCATCTTATTTTTTTGAAGGTAATGCTTTGAACTCCTTTCTCTTGTTTTTTAATGTTTGTTTATTTATCCTCTCTAGTGTCGCAACAGCTGTAGGATCATGTTCTGACCCCTAATTTGTCTTGAGACTTTTGATGTTAGTAGATTTATTGATTTTTTTGTCACTTGCTTCCATGTTCCAACTGGTAGGGGCAAATGAGCCAAGTTGATCTCAAGTAATGTCAGCTAAAGCTTGGATGATTCAATATTGGGTTAATTGCAATGACCCCTACAAACTTGTCACTTTTTTTCTAATCAATTGACCAACTATACTTTCTCAAACTCATTTCGTCAGTTAATTATAACAGAAAATTAGTCTCTCAAAATGTGCATGACACATGAGCAAAAATATTTCAGTACTCTTATGTTTAATGTTCTTCATGTTCTTTATTTCGTTCATGTTCTTCAAATCAATAAATTGCAATTTTTTTACTTATGAAGATTCAAATTCAAACAGATCAAAAAAAGAAAGAAAGATAGGATTAACTAATAGATAAACAAATTTCAGCTTGGACATATTCCTAATTACAACAAGAATAAATTATACCTGTAAAGAACCAACTCAACTAAAAGGTTAAGCTGATAATTGAAGACCCAATATTAATTATAATCTAACAATACCTATTTACAAACCAAACTAATGATTTTGTGTTAGTGTTTGGTTTTTGGTTACTTGTGATTTTGTTTCTGGTAAGTGGATAAGTAGTTTGGCTTTGGTGGGAATGTTCTGGTCAGTGATGAAGGTTGTTTTTATGGTGTGGTGGTGATTGGATATGGATTGTAAGGTATTGGATGTTTAGGAATGGAAAACCGAAGTTTCTCAATTCTTTTGGCCATGATCAGGGTTATATCTTTGGGAAATAGCAACCCAACAAATTCTTCAATCTCAGGTCTCAAGTGACTGAGGAACATGCTTAGTGTATACTCTTCTGACTATGACAATAGAGTTATAATTCCCTGGAATTCCTGGTAGTATTCTTCTGCAGAATTAGCGTGTTTTAGGTGAGCTAAATCTGACATAAAATCAGAATACTCCCCCTTCTGTAAATATTCTTCCCATCTACCTCAGATACTTGGCCCATGACATTGTTTGAGAGCAGCTCCTTCATAGCCTAACATAGCTTCCTTAACCTTGTCTTCTTCGTTAATTCCCTCGTGGATGCAAAACTAGTCAAATTTAACTTTCCAACTCCAAAAATCTGAACCATCAAACCTAGGAGGCTCTCTCTTATTTGGATCTCTGACTCTAGTAAGACCCACAGGAGATCCCAATGAAGAAAGTGCTAAGTGTGTAGGATGATGAGTTACAGACACAACACTATGGGAGGAATCCATGGCTTGTTTACTTGTTGAAATACTCTACCTCAGTAGCTCTTTCACTGCTGCAGTATGTTAAGTTTGATGATGGGCTGCATATAATGGCTTGGGCTTCCACTATTAAAAGGTCAACCTTTTTATTAGGGTTTGGCTTCCACCATTATATTTAGCTCATTCACTTTATATTTTTTCAATGTGCGACTTTAGTCACCACTTCAACACAGTAGTATCATTGGCAGTTTGAAAGCCATTCATATTCCCATTTAGAGTAGAAACTTAACTGTCAATACTCGATCGTACTATGCAACCCTCTCATTTCACCCTCCATTCTAACAGTGAGGTCTGTGATAGCTTGTTGGGTCTGATTCAGGTCCTTCTGTAGCCTGGTGGCGATGGTATCATTAGTAATTTTTGTGAAAACTTGTCTCTGATACCAAATGATACATTGCTATGGATTCACAGTGCAAATAACTCTATTTTCAGAATTTGCTGAGCACAGAAAAAGAATGACAGAGGAAAGCTTGATAGATAGATGAGAAAGGTAGAGAGAGATTCGTTGAAAAATGATTGGTATATAGTACCCAATTCTCATTTCCCAGAACAGATATAGTGCTGCATAACAACCAGCATAAAGACAATAAGATTCACCCATAAAGCTCTGAACCTACAGCAACTTATCCATAAACTAACATACGAAACCCAACCAGAATATTTCTTACATGCCCAACAAAGAAAACTAAAACACAACAGAAATAGCTATTTAAATTTTGCATCTCTTTAATTCTGCATCAGAAGGCCTACTGATTTTGTGGCCCAACAATTCAGCGCCCAACAGATCAAATGAAATGTACATCGAATTGATGATCAATTGTTCGTGTTTTGTATTGAGAAATTTAAGAGAAAGTTAGATCTGGAAGTTGTGAATTGTGATTGAAGACAAGCACAACAGATATCATCTTTTACTTTATAAATGGGTTTAGATTACTTTATTTGCTTTCTACCAACAATATGGGTATTAAAATCAATGAAAAAATGGGTATTAAGATTAGGTTTTGAAGAAAGACAAAGGGCATTATGGGCTTTTTGTGGTTTGAATTAACAAATTTTTAATAAAATGGGTTCGGGAAAGTATTAGTGGTCATTTGATTTGGAAAAGAGTTTTTGGAATCATATGCTTTAAGTGACTAGTTCGTAGCGGTCATATGCCTTATAATGTTTATCAAGCCAGAGTTAAATCAAGCTTGTGCTAGGCCTATCTAAAATTTCCAAGGTCAAGCTTAGCTCCTTTATAGTTCTTTATTTTATTTTTATCGATCCGTAGTGCTTGCAAATATCACATGCCATTTGTTAAAAAGTTCAGGGACATGTTTGCTAGCTCATTTGTATTCAATGAACTAATTTTTGCAAGATTGAAAATCAGTATCTGTAAAATTCAACCTAAATAAGGGCTGAAGTTTCTGTCCCAATTGATCAATTGTTGAATTGAGGAATAGCCGTAACCCTAATCGTACTAGCAAGGGGAGAGAGAGAGTAGGAAAAAAGGAATGGTTTCTTTATCATTTGGTTTACGGTGATCTTAATCACTTTCTCTTCATTCATTTTGTGATCTGCAGCATTTTGAAGGTGATATCTCGGAGTTAGAACTATACTTCGTAATTGTAAATAATGAATATGGGGAGAAAACAGAAGAAGAACTACTTCCTGGAGGAAAAAATATACGTGTTACTAATGAGAATGTTATAACTTTCATTCATCTTGTTGCCAATCACCGTTTGAATTTTCAGGTGTGTGCCTTTCATTTCTTCTCGTTTAAGCTCTTTTTAATAGTATGTCTTCTGTGTAATATGACATTAAGAAATGACATCACTTTCAGATACGTCAACAGAGTTCTCATTTCTTGAGAGGTTTTCAACAACTTATTCCGAAAGATTGGATTGTTATGTTTAATGAGCATGAACTTCAGGTATTTATTCTACTTAAGTTTGCCTAGTGTGTATATATCAGATCACTCACCGTTCAGTTGGATAAACTTAGACAAGAGAATTTTGTTGTGGCTCTCTTATTAGATAACATATAATTATTGGAATTTCAAATTAGTAACACATTTTCAAGTACAGCTTCTACTGCGCTATGAAGTATGAACTAAGGTATTATGCCTATGATGAGGATATTAAAGTATTTAACTGCGTCGTTCATGATGACCTTTTGTAGTTTGTACATATGTCAGCACTAAGCAGTTTCTTTTTTACTATGATGTACCTCTAGGCAGCATAGGATGAGCCATGCTCATTGGTAACATCTGCAGTGTATCTTTGGAGCCTGATATAGTTAATTTAAGTACTTCAAAGTTAAATAACTCTGGTTTTAGTTCATACATTTTCAAAAAGAGACATTTCTTGCATTCTCTTTAAACAGGAAAACATTTGAATCTTTTGCTTAGAAACTTGGTTATTGGTGGACTTGTTCTTATTCTAAATGTACAAAGAGAACCAGAGTTCGGTTGAATATCTTATGCTTTGTCTCTGAGGCTCCTATTTTGTTGACTGTTTTTACAGCTTCTGATATCTGGTTCACTCGACTCCTTGGATGTTGATGATCTACGGGTTCACTCAAATTATGCGGGTGGCTATCATAGTGTAAGATATATAATTTATTTTGGTATATGGAGTTTTCAGGATTTTTTTTATGGCAATTTAGTGGTCTTGTCTTAGGTGGTTGACCTTGCTTCAGATGTTCTCATTTTATCTTGTTAAAATGGCAGTATTTGCTTTGTAGCTAGGGGCTAGGGCTTTGCATTAGACCTCTCCTTGCTATTTTTGGATTGCTAATGTATTTATGTTCTTAGGTATTTGAATGGATGTACCAAGACACATACCTGTGCCTCAAATTTACTTGATTTTGTTCCTAGGAAAATGGAAGATATGATGCAGTTGTAGTGATTCATTTTTTACAGAAATTTTTCGTCAATAAACCTTGATAGATTGCAAGAGCAATTACTGATTTTTTTTTTTTGGCAGGAGCACCATGTCATTGAGATGTTCTGGGAGGTTCTGAAGGGTTTTTCACTGGAGAATCAAAAGAAATTCTTGAAGTGAGTTTCATATTATGTATAATTAGGGCTCTCGTCTGTTTTTAGAGGTTATCTGCTTTTATCAGCAGGATATAGTTGGCTGTAAACCATAATGAATCTCAGGAGGAAAATAAATAAGATTGTCCTTTGCAGATTTGCTACTGGTTGCTCACGAGGACCTCTGCTTGGATTCAAGTATCTTGAGCCTATATTTTGCATACAAAGGTGACAGTGCTACCAAGTTCAGTCTAATAAAAGTGAATGTGAAAATTGATTTTAACTGATGATTAGGAAGTGTTTTATACTAAATGCCTTCTTGTGAAATTTCTGGACTCTTTTTTATAGGACTGCGGGCAATACTAATGAAGAAGCTCTTGACCGATTGCCAACATCAGCTACTTGTATGAATCTTTTGAAACTTCCACCGTATAGAAGGTTTGTCTATGGCCTAGCATCCTGTGCTTATAATAAATTGGACTCTTTCTAAACTTCACCTTTAATGAGCTACATATCATCTAATAAAGTAATAAACAATAAAAATTTGAAAAGAATGCTAACTTCGAATGGCTTTAGAATTTTACATGTAGTTGTTCCGATAGCTATGTAGAGATGATATCTATAGCAGAGTGTTTTCCCGGATTTCAAACATATACCTTCTTTATACTATGTTCATTCATTGTCTTAAGTGGTTTGAAATGATCAAAATAATATCTTTGGCTACGTCACTATCACGTGATAAAGCCATGTGATGATACATACAAGTTCAAATATAGATCAGCTTATTATTAGATGATGTCTGTATCGGAAGTCCATATCATCACCCGTTCGTCCATGACATCGCCTGATGTTGACCATGGACCGGAAAGAAGGCCTGAAAGGTTGCACAAAAAATGGATCATGGAAAATGCTCTCAAGGATGAGAAAATTGGCTAAGTAAAACCTGCGGCCATCACGACCCCTCAGAACACTCCTCCCCATGCCTGGGGCCAGCTCTCAGATCAGAGCTAGCCACACCCATGGGCAGCACTTTCACCAGCTCCTCACTCTTGAGTCCACCTCTCATTTTGAGACCCACACCTCTTTGTATCTTAATTTTGGCCAGGTATGAAAACCTTTCTAGGGGCTCTCTTTAGGTCCTCACCTTACCCTTACCTCTCTTAGTTCTCATTTTAGACCTCTACTGTAAAATATCTCCACACACAACCTCTCCGAGGTCGCCTACCTCCACACTTGGTCAAATTTTGATCAATCATTAAGCACTTCCCACGAGGACCTCTCCAAGGTCCTCTTTCCAGACACTTGGCTAGTTTATCATCACCTAGGTTATCTCAAAGGATCTCCACCTTAAGGTCTTCTATGAGGACCTCTTCCCCAAGGTCCTCAAGGTCACTTCTCCATACTATGCCATTCTAAGCAAGGACCTATCTCTTCTCTACAATGTCTTCACTTGACTTCACTACCACTGTGACCATTCAATGCCATTGACATGTCCCTCTCATATGACTCAAGAAGGTCATGCCCTTATGGTAGATCGGCCTTACTGTCTGAAACGCATACACTGCGTCGCCATGTAGGTAATTTGTCGGACTCTCACCCGGATTCCATTCAATGAATCCTGAATGGATGATGTCACCGTGACATTATCACCGACCAATCACATGTTGACACCAAACCGTCTAGTATTCTAGTCTATGAGCACAAATACCCCTTTCTTATTTGGAGAAAGGGACTTAGATTCCGCTTGCTCCTTGAAACTTGTATTTCATCTAATGAATATCCTGAAGAGATGATGTCACCATGGCATCATCATCGACCAGTTGCATGTCCAAACTTCATCATTAAATAAATCCAAAATCTTAGGAATTGAAATAACACCTCAACTATGGTATTTCAATTCCTGCAAATATTGAATTATTGAAATGATGGGAATTGGTGGACCCCACAATTGATGATTCAAAATTGGGTTTTCAAATGTAAAGAAAGTAAGTTGTAGCTATTTTAATTAAGTTAAAAAATAAATTAAACGAACGTCGCCTTAGATTTCACTTAAGTTGAATCACTCTGAATCCTCTTTAAACTCTCTCTAAATACATCTTGTAGTGCACTGATTTCATCATTGTTGAGATTTGCGTTCTCACACCCATGTGAATTCTAGTGCACTTGCACTAGTCTTTACGTAATGGTGTTTTTCTCTTTCACAATCTCTATGTCAAGTGGAGGACAATCCAAGAGGCATGTATTTGGACTTAGGACTTAGGGTCATACCTTTACACGTGTTAACTGATTGGGAAAGTTTGACTAGATTAAAAAGGCTCATCGCCATGTATTAAACTTGGATGAATCCTAGCGCTCAATTTGTTGGGGAATGTTTTGCCAAAATGCCAGGATTTGGTTTGTAAGTTTATTCATCTACATTATGTTTCTTTTCTATTTCCATTGACATTCATTCAAACTTCAATAGTAAGACAATGCCATTCCAATTGGGATATGAGACCTGAGTCAAATCATTAGCAAATGTGTATGGTCTTTAATATCAAAGAATTGTTATTGTTCTTATATTTCTAACTTATTAGCCATTTGTTAGTGCTCTATTTCTGTTGTGCTATGTATTCAAAATTATACTATGCGTCTATACAGCAAAGAACAACTGGAGATGAAGTTGCTGTACGCCATAAATGCAGAAGCTGGTTTTGATTTAAGTTGATGATGGCGATTTTATGCACTCTAACCGGACTAAATGTTACGATCCAATGTGTATGGGTTCATAGGCATTGTACCCCATGCAATGTCACTTCTATAAACCAATCCAATCCATGCTTGAAGTTTTGTGTTGATGGCTTATGGAGCTGCATCATCAGAAGAAAGACCGAAGATTGCATGCATGCATGCACGCACACAATGGAGGGCTAGGACGGACCGAAGAGAATAATACGTAAGTATGTATGTATGTATGTATGTATGTATTTATGTATGTAAAATGAGGCCAATTTTAGATTGATGTTGTGTACATATGTGGGTTTATACATGCAAGGACCTCTTATGAAGTGGGTCTTGTGAAGATCAACATTTGTACACCAAATATTCAAATAATATTGTGCTTGTTATTGACACTTTTTACACAGGCTTTTGTATGCGGTGTTGGAGTGGGTGTAAAGCAATTTTAGTTCAATAATTGACGAGGTCATCTACACGATAGGGCATCCACATAAAAGGTTGATAATTGCATTAACCCATCTTAACCATTTCAAAGTTATTAACATCTTAATAGCTTTGAATTGTCGTCTTATATTAATATATTTAAGCAATATGCGAGTGTGAATCCATTCCGTGAACCTATCGGAAGTTAATCCATTGTGGGGATAAATAAGGATAATAGATAGGGGTAATTACAGATTACTACTATATTAGATTCTAATTTATCATGTTACTATCTTAAAGATTTTTTTTTTCATGTAACTACCCTGTTAGATCTAAATTGTGTTTCCGTTCATTTTGTCTGTTAATTTTAACGAAATTTTACTCTCTCAGGGTAGTAACATGATGGAAAAAAATCTAATAGGGTAGTAACGTGATGGAAAAAAAATCTAACAGGGTAGTAACGTAATGGAAAAAAAATCTAACAAGATAGTATCGTGATGGAAAAAAATCTAATATGGTAGTAACATGATAAACCGGCATCTAAGAGGGTAGTAACATGTAATTTCCCCTAATAGATAATGAGATAATGTCCAAAATAAAAGATAACGAGTTAATGAAATGATGACGCGGTTATTGTGGGCAAATTCTCTTAACCTTTTAAGAGCTTAAACCATTGATTGTTGTAGATGCCCTTATCTATAAATTTATATATTTGTGAAAAAGACAACTAAGAGGGTGTTTGTTTAAACATGCTTATAAGCATTAAATAGCTCTTTTTACAAAGTTATGTGTTTGGTAAATTTAGAAGAGCTTATAAGCTTATGATTATAAGCTGCTGATGAGCCATAAAAAAGAAGCTGGGGGTACCCAGCTTCTTATTTTTCAGCTTATAAGCAACAAAAAAAGAGCCAGTTTGACCAATAAAAGACAATTATACCCTTATATTATTATGTGATAAAAATAAAGAAAATTTTATAGTTTTGTCAT
>JAYMTK010000942.1:0-18459 GCA_036897405.1 Pelargonium myrrhifolium
AAAATACCTATACGCGAGGCAGAGTGCTGATTTAAAAGGTCCCAGATTGTGTATGTGTCGAGCCCACCGATAAAAGAAAAATGTGAGGCTTGCGTTGAAGTGGGTGAAATAAATCTCATATCGGATAAATATAAAGTGGAAAGGCTACATATAATGGTGCATGTGAAACCCTACTAACAAGGTTGACCTTGAAGTAGTGGAAGCTCAAACCATTATGTGTGGCCCATTGTCAAATCTAACATATACTATCCAAACATACTGATTCCTGAATATGACATGGTTTTCTGTAGAAGTGTAAATAAATTTATGGTTTGCATTTATATTTCTGCTCACAACTTGATTATGATACTTATGATTTCTCTTTTCTGCTATCCTTTATTTTTGTTTTTAAAGTCAAAGATACTAGATTTTTTTTTTTTTGATATTGTATATCATATTTTATGCCAAACTCGTTTCCTGCTGATGAAAGATAATATTATTTTGGGATTTGTATATGCAGATTTTTGACAAATATTTATGTGCCAAAGCCCTTTCAATAGTTTATTCATGTACTTCTGTGTTGGGAGCAATGAGTGGTGTATATAAGGTATTTTCTTTACAGCCAATTCTAGTTACATATAGTTCTTGTAGGTAGCAGGCAGCTTCTTTCATGATAATTTAACTCTTGTATATCATGTTCAGACAGAAACCAGCTCTTTAATGATATCCATGCTTAAACCTTGGATGGATCAGTTCTCTATCATCTTAGGACATCCTGTACAGTCTGAAGATCCTGATGATTGGAGCATCAGAATGGAGGTTGGTTCATTATTTTATTTCAATTTTTTCTGTCATCAAGTGTATATCACTTATCTGTTAATTAGTTTGCTATGATTTGTAAAAGCCACTTTTCACTTTCATCACTAGGTTCTGAAGTGTTTGAATCAGTTTGTTCAGAATTTTCCCAATCTTGCTGAAAATGAATTTGTGGGTAAGTTTGCTACCATCTCTGCCTCAGTGGAGACCTCTAATCCCCTGATCTTCAAGTTATGCTTATAGATGATTACATATGTTATATCCCTAACACCTTGTGTTTCTACAGCTGTTGTGGGACCATTGTGGCAAACTTTTATATCATCTTTAAGAGTGTATGTGCTGTCATCAATCGAAGGTACTGAAGATTCCTATGAGGGAAGATATGATTCTGATGGTGCTGAGAAAAGCCTTGAATCTTTTGTTATCCAGGTAATTGTACCCATGATTTGTAGATTACTTTATTTTTATATTGCACATGCATATCTCTCCACGAACTCCACATTGGTTGGAGCCTTGTGATCTATGCTGCCCTTTTGTATAGCTACATAAAGTTTGTTGAAGTGGTGACTAAAGTCCACATTGGTAAAATCTAAGATAAAAATGTTACATATAATTGTTGAAGTGAAACGCTACTAATAAGGTTGACCTTCTAGTAGTGGAAGCCCAAACCATTATGTCTAGCCTATTTTCAAAATTTATCTTAGAGCTGATATTCTTTCGGGCCTTGACCCAAAGGTGGCTCTTTTATGTTGTCTATCCCTATGGTCTCTGGTCCACTTGTAGAAGGAAAATACCTACATGTGAGAAGGAGTGCCAATTTAAAAGCCCCCAATTGTGCACTTGTCGAGCCCACCGATAAAAGAGAAACGCGAGGCTCGCACGTGAGGGGGAGTGTTGAAGGGTTAGTGAAACCTTAGTACCTTACTAATAAGATTGACATGTTAGTAGTGGAAGCTCATGCCATTATATGTAGCCCATTATCAAAATTTAACAAATTTTGTGTCATCTAGACTTGGACATGTTTTTATTTGTTATGTGATTGTCAAAGGGGCACAATTTCTACCAAATCCGTGACATATTCATTTTATATGAGTCCCTAGTTTTTGTTTTCGATTAACAAATACTTGATAAGTTTCCTCTGTATATATCTCTACTTTACCTAAGGTCATATCTTTTTCTTTCTATATCAATAAAATTTCATCCTCATTACATATTGAAAGGTGATAAAGAAAAGAATCCAGACATGTACATCTTAAGTTTCAGTCATGTCCAGCTTACATCCTTATTTCATTTTCTTACTAACTTGTTGGTTTCTTACGTATGTGTAAATCGTACAGTTGTTTGAGTTTCTATTGACTGTGGCTGGCAGTGCAAAGTTTGTAAAGGTGCTGTACAGAATATCTTCTACCTTGTTTCTGCTTAATTGTGTTGTTCTTTCTCTTTTATTTGGTATTACATCTTCAAGGATATGCTCTTGTAGGTTGTTGCCAATAATGTAAATGAGTTGGCGTATTACACTATTGCCTTTTTACAAATGACTGAACACCAGGTACTTTTATACATTGTTTTCTACTGTGCATTTCTTCATATATTACAATTTGTGATTGGTTGCATTGGTTGACGCATGTGCTTAGATTTCTTCACTTGTCATCAATGTTCCACGGAAGCAATTTCATATTGAATCCACCAGACACCCATTGCTTTTTTATAACCTTGACTCATATCTTCGGAATTCTACTGTTTTTCCTTGTGACATTTCTGTTGGAGTTCTTCATATCATGAACATGTAATTACTTATTACTGCTATCATTTCTTGGTCTTTCGAGTGCCATATGCCGTCCAATCCTCTCTTTTGAACTATCCTCATAGGCACCATTAAGTGAAATTTATATTTCAATGCAATCTCTCCGAAAACTCACCTTAGGACTGACCTGGCTTTGTTTAACTGATAATCCAAGTAAACCTTGTTCTGCACTATCTCATTCTCCATTGCTAATGCTTTGAAAATCTACTTCCAAAACTGGTTGAATCTAATTCCTAATTGCGTAAGTCAATGTAGCTTTATACCATACAATTGCTAAGTGACTTTTTGTCTCTTCGCGGATATTTTGGATTAAGTTAATGAATGGGATTATACTTCCTTAATTTTAATCTCTAATTTTATTTAATCTACATTATGATTTTTCTCTTGAATTACTAATTGCTAAACTTTGCAATCTCAAGGTTGTCCTTATTTCCCATGTATGACTGTTGTATAGGTTCATACTTGGTTAATGGATGCCAACCAATTTGTTGCTGACGAGGATGATAATACATATAGTTGTCGAGTTTCTGGTAAGCAGTTCCTTAGTTATGTTAACACTTCTGTGCAAGTTCACAATATTGCAGACTGCTAAATTGGTTTTGTTATATTGTTCTAATTATGCCATGCCTGGATAAAGTTCTGAAAGGCGATGTCATTAAAGTCATTTTTGAGGCCTTCATACTGAATTGTTTTTGCTATTTGCAATTTATTTGAGCTCAAAGAGACAATCTTATTGGTAAAATGCATACTAACAAGCTTAGTGGGGTTGGGGATGGATTCATGATTACAGACATTAAAATCAATGTAGTTCCACTGCTAACATGTTTATAATGCTAGTATTTACTTTCCAATGAATTTGAACTTTTGAATCACTGGTAAATGTTCTGTTTTTATCTACTGTATACTGTTGCCTGTATTGGTTTCTGTTAGCAAATATGTTTTATTTGCTTTGGTTGGCGGACATGGAATAACTTGAGTGCTGGGAGTGACAACCAAACCAACCTGCTGGTGTTATATATTTAACATAGCTTGTTACAACAACATTTATCAAGTGCAATATGTGACAATAATAATAATATATCAGTAAAAATTGATTTGTGATTTTGGAGTGCATTCTCAATGTCTGTCAAGGTTTATGATCTTGTTTGATCATAGTTCATACTATCTCTCCACTCCACAAAATTTCATCATATTGATTACTGTATAACATTTTATCATAGCATGTAGCTCTTCCATTTCACTCGACAGACTGCTTAGGAAGAGAAAACAAAAGTTTAGAACCTTTTTTGTAACCTAAGCACAGCTCCGTTTTTGTAGTAATATTCACTTATCATTTATACTTGGGTAAGATGTGGTTGGACCTAACATTATGTTCCAGTTTATCCTTTGATAATTCAATGAAAGATTTGAGCACCTGGGAATTTCCTTCTTTAAAAATGGAAACCGGACATTTAGGAGTTGCCCTTTATTTTATTGCGTTCCTTGTTTTTGTGCATCTATATCTAGGTTTAAGTACTCTTCCCTGATGAAGAAATTACTTCTAGGTGCACTTTTATTGGAGGAGGTGGTAGGTTCTCTTGGTGGAGAAGGAATAAATGCAATCATGAATGCAGCAAAAAGACGACTCGATGAGTCTCAACAAGAAAAAGCTGCTGGTTCTCCGGTTTGGTGGAGGGTAAGTAGAATTGATTTGCAGACTGTTTAAAGGTATGCAGAAGGACACTGCCAAGAACTAATTGGAACTTTAACACATCAAACCTAGCTAAATTTCTCCTATACAACTGATACTATGTGTTCTCCATTGAAGTTGAGATGTTTTGGTCAGAAAATGATCAAACAGTCTCTTTGAGCTCCATCCCTTCTCCTGTTGCAATCAATCTGGCCAACTCCTCACTCCACGAAAAGAGGAAAAAGAAATTTAAGAGTTTTCATTATTGTAGTTTAATATGCAGTTCAAATGACTGTTTTGTGTTGGCATGTTTGACTTGATAAAAATGAAGTGATCTCCTTTGTGGAAACTGGCATCATTAGAACACTCTAATTTAGCCATGCAACTCTGTCCCAAATGAATTAGTTGATACACTTAAAAGAAACAAAGACACTATAATACTTATGATCCTTCTTAAAGATGGATTGGTCTTCTTGACTTGGATATTTGTAGATCTTACCGTTTTTGGGGTAACTTTAAATGGTTGAATTTTTTGGTGGGGCTGTATCATGTTCAGTCATTCTTTGCCTAATTTTGGAAGATAATTTTTTTTTTTTATACAGATAAGGGAGGCTACTCTATTTGCTTTGGGTTCTCTGTCAGAACAATTGCTTGAAGCTGAGGTTTTTATTTATTATTATTTCTTTTGGGTTATATCTCAATTTCTGCATGGAGTTGGTTATTGCTCTTAGTTATAGTTCTAAATTCGTTAGTAGTTTTTGTTTATTCATAACTCTGTCCTTGTGGGATTTATGTTGCATATTTAATTTTATTTACCTTTATAGGTTTCAGAACTGACCAGGGTCAACTTAGGAAATCTTCTAGAGCAAATAATTACGGATGACATTGGAACAGGTGATAGTAATTACACGTCCTTCCCAAACATATCTATTTAGTGTTGTTGTTGGTAAGTTTACTCAATTTGGTATTTTTGTTATTTTTTTTTTTTTTTTTTTATGCAGGGGTGCATGAATATCCTTTTCTCTATGCTCGTATTTTTTCATCAATTGCCAAGTTCTCCACTCTGGTAAGTATTGCTATATTTCTGATTCACATATATTGCAAATATCTTGCTGAAAATAAAACTGTACAGATTAGCCATGGAGTTCTTGAGCATTTTCTTTATACTGCTATCAAGGCAATTGGCATGGATGTGTAAGCATTCCATTTATCTGTCAATATACTCTATTTAGTAAATTGTTGATGAAATTAATCTTACATACAATGTTTTGTTCACAGGCCTCCACCTGTCAAAGTAGGTGCCTGCAGGGCACTTTCACAGCTGTTACCTGAAGCAAACAAAGAAATCATTCAACCTCATCTGATGAGTTTATTTTCATCACTTACAGATCTTCTTAATCAAGTAATAAGTTGCCAGACTGAATTTCTTTTAGTTGCATTTGCATTTTTATAAGGAGTTTTGATATTTAAGTTTCCAAATGTTGTGATATTTTTTTTAATTCAAATTTTGTCAGTTATGATGTAGATTAAATATTGCCAATAAATGGATTAAAAAATGACTAGGAAAGGCTTCTACTTCCAGTCCATTCCTCTTAGTATTTTAATGGACTTAATTCTTTCCTGCCTTTCTTTTCCACATTTGGTCTTTTTGGGTTCTGAATTGGTGATAACCTCCTTTTGCCATCTTTAGTTGGAAGATGAAATTCATTTTCATAAAATGTCAAATACAATTTGTAGCCCATATATTATTAACTTACTGGTGAGCTTAAATCTGAAGTTGCTAAAATACTGCTTCTCAGGCGTCTGATGAAACACTGCACCTTGTACTTGAAACACTGCAAGAAGCAATTAAAGCAGGTTTGTATTGACATTTTTTATATGTAGTATATACTTGCCTTATAAATCCTGCCATGATATGCTTATTGTCAATTGTAGGTCATGAAGTGTCAACATCAGTTGAGCCAATTATTTCTCCTGTAATCCTGAACATGTGGGTATCACATGTCTCAGATCCTTTTATCAGTATTGATGCAATTGAGGTTCTGGAGGTAATGCTGTTGGGTGGAATTTATAGATGTCATAATGCGTTAAAATACCTACCTGCATATCGTATTTTAGTACTCCCTATGATGTTTATTATGTGTTCAAACTCATAAGTGATAGTAAGCTATTCTTGTTTAATAGACGTAGCTGCTCAACTAACTGTTGAAGTTAATTTGTAGCTTGGTACATACCTTCAAACAATTCAATTCATGAATTTAATGTTTATGATGTGGAATCTCTTTTAGCATAATAGATGTTTACTATTATACTATTTAAGGTAATATTCTCATAATTTATATATTTCTCATTAATCCGTACTTAACATTACAGATTAGTAACCCATCATGAAAGTCTGTAGAACATATCTTCTGGCAGAAGAGATAATATTAAAAAGCAAAAAACTTGAAAAAAATATGCAAACACAAATTATTAATGGCCAACCTTCATCTTTGTGTTTTTGTGGAACCACTACTGGTCCTGTTCTTTCCAACACTCCAGTTGATTTCTCAAAATCACCATAAACTATATTCCCTTGCCTTCTGCACAACATTTAGAGTGATAGAAAAGTTGTGGATTACTATGCGTGAAGCCTGAAGCTTGTTAGATGATTTGTAATTTGTGATGAGCCTTCAAGCAAGAACTTTTTAGGAAACTTCACTATATTTGATTGGTTTGTTAATGAATCAGTTCTGTTCTGTTGTATTTTAAATTTGTTAATGTGTATGATATATGTACCTCTAGAGCTAAATTTTATTGTAATTCTGATTAAATTTGGCTATTTCATTGGTTTATAATTGTTTTAATTATAAGATGTATTCATTGTTTGCCTTTCTTTGTCTTTTTATTGGTTAATTTTTGTTTTTGTTATTATTCAGGGAATAAAAAATGCTCCTGGTTGTATCCGGCCCTTGGTTTCCCGAGTTTTACCATACATTGGTCCAATCCTAAACAAAGTACGTCTTGTGACAGTGGTATTATGATTCGTAAGTTCTTTCCCCTTGTGCATATCTGATGCATCTTGGTTATGATGATCAATCAGCCTTACCAGCAGCCTGATGGATTAGTAGCCGGATCATTGGATCTGGTGTCTATGCTATTGAAGGCAAGTTATGTTTGATTTAATTTTTTGTTTATAATTCTTTTGCTCTTGGATTGGTTTCACACATTTTATCTGCAATATAATCGTATTACATGTTTTGGTAATTACAATTTGTGATAACATGGTACAGAGTGCTCCTAGCGACGTAGTGAAAGCCATATACGATGTTTGCTTTGATGCTGTTATCCGTATAGTCCTTCAAAGTGATGACCACAGTGAAATGCAGGTTTAACTTCTGCTAAACGCTGTTTTCCAGTTTGTTTGTGGCTGTTGAATATGTTATAGATTTGAAGTAACTATCTGTGTTGCCAATATTAAATCAGAATGCTACACAATGCTTGGCTGCTTTCATATCTGGGGGGCGTCAGGAATTGCTTGCCTGGGGTGGTGATCCTGGATTCACGATGAGAAGTTTACTTGATGCAGCTTCAAGGTATTTAGTAATTGTTATTATTATCTTCATATGTAAACTGATCCTAGCACTATCTCTAATTTCAATCATTGGGCTGCAGGGTCCTTTTCATTTTCCTTTCATATTTCTTTTAGTCATTATTTATAGTTTTGCATGATAAACGGCCAAGAATTTTGTGATAGGTTTTTTATAGAATTATATTGGAGGTGGTCTCCGTGGCCTATTTTTGGTATATATATATGTGTGTGTGCGCGTGTGTGTTTGTTAGCTAGCCATATGAACAATAATTGTAGAATCTTTTTTAATTTCTCTTGTGAATGATGAGTTTTGGGCAATCTGTGAGCAGGCTTCTGGACCCTGCTTTGGAAAGCTCTGGGTCGTTTTTTGTTGGGAGCTACATTCTGCAACTTATTTTGCATCTACCGTCACAAATGGGACAGCATATACGAGACTTGGTTGCTGCTCTTGTCAGACGCATGCAATCTGTAGAAATAGCAGGACTGAGAAGCTCATTGCTGCTTATTTTTGCTAGACTGGTATTTCCTTTAACTCTTAGGCTTCATGACAAGGAAGCTTTAGGAAAACATAAAATGAAATTTATTGATTTACCAGTTACCCTTTTTATTTTATTAAAATATTCAATAGTTACAAAAATATTGATGGGAAATATAAGTTATAATAATGGATAACAATTTCAGCTAACATCATTAAGACCAACATCATCTTCCTAGTATCATTATCCTAATCTTGAAGATCAGGTCAAGATGCCAATAGTGTTTCAATCCATCCCATTATAGTAGAATATTTTGGGTTTAACATACTCTCCTTAGATTTAGATTCTGAAGGGTTTGAACCTTAATCTTGATTCTTGATGTGTCATATTCTAGAGTTCCATCCTCCATCTAGAGTGTGTTGTCTTTCTCATAGCAATAGAGGAACTTGAGAACAAACGATTATAAGAACTTATAGCATATAAGGGAAGAAAGGGAAACCTCTCGTTTCCCAATGGTCTGAATGAGTTAGTAATGCTATTAAAGCATGTAGATGCAATAGCTAATAAGAAATATGAGAAGAAAGTAAACTCGGTAAAGTAAATAGCTATGTGAATTCCTCCTACTGGTGGAGACGATTCAGAAGTCAGAAGATTGGCAGAAGGTACGCCAAGTCTTGTACCCTGATGCTATATGAAAAATGTTAAATTTCAATACTTGGGCTACATATATGGGTTTGGACTTCCATTACTAAAGGCAACCTTATTAGTAGAGTTTCTCTTCCACCATTATATGTAGCATAATTAGTTAATTTTATATTATTCCAATGTGGGGCCTTAGTCACCCACTTCAACACTCCCCTCACACTCGAGTCTTACATTTTCTTCTTTTATGGTGGGTTCGACATGTGCACTCGGAGGCTGTTAAATAGCCATTCCCCCTAACGTGTAGGTATTTTTCTTCCACACGTGGACAATTGTAGGCATGTCCCATGTAAGCAGGTCGGACACCATAGGAGGAGGCAAAATAATCGGGCCTAGGCCTGAAGTAATACCAACTCTAATACCATGTGGAGTTTAGAGAAAATCGACGTACTCACAATGGGTGAAACCCAATTTATAATACTAGTAAATTAATCCCTAAAAATCATTTGTCAGATCTTATCAATCCCTAATTTACGTAGAATCAAATATTCTTTGAGTGATGATGTATTCACATTGGGTGAAATGCTATTAATAATACAGAGGGAATCAATCAGTCCTCAGAAATCAGCTTTGGGATTTTTTCAATCCCTAATTTACGCCAATTCTTGTACACTGATGCTATGTGGAAAAAATAAAAGAAGCTGGAAGTTCAATTGACCAAAATGATGCAAGGTTAAAATATAGTAAATTTGAAGCACTTGATCAAGCTTATAATTAGTTTGATTGCAGATTTGGTGAATGTATAAATTGATGTGATGTGTCATAAAATAACCCTGCCTTAAAAATATCATGCTGTATCTGATGATTTCCTCTGAGCGTTAGTAGTGTTTCGTTTAAATGTAGGTCCATATGAGTGCACCAAACATTGAACAATTTATTGATCTGCTTATCACAGTCCCAGCTGAAGGCCACAATAATTCATTTGAATATGTAATGTCAGAATGGAGTAAACAGCAGGGTGAGCAATCTTCATGTCTAAGTTTATTTTTGATGGCCTTGACGTTTTTTCAAAACTATTTTGATTGAACTGATATGTTCTTCTTGTCTGTACTCTGTGCAGGAGAGATTCAGGGTGCCTATCAAATTAAAGTCACTACCAGCGCTTTAGCCTTGTTGCTGTCTACAAAGCATGCGGAATTGGCAAAAATTAATGTCCAAGGCTATCTTATTAAGGTTGAGCTGTAGCTTTATCTTTAACTGTTTTTTTGTTTGAATATGCCTGCTGATTGCACATACTCCTCTTCATGTAGTCTGCTGCAGGGATAACCACTCGCTCAAAAGCCAAGTCAGCGCCAGATCAGTGGACAGTAGTGCCGCTACCTGCAAAGGTTCTATTTGTTCATTTTGTTTACTGCATTTGTCTCTGATGGATGTGTCAATGAAGGGTTGTTTCTTGCTACTAGGTTGGTGGTCCATTCTGGACTACATGTTTAGCCTCATTTTAATTTAATATGTCGTTATCAGTGCTGTCAGCAGTTGCACATACAAAGCCTAAGAAGAAGCAGCTCCTCTCAAGTCCCTCATACAATCTTTTCCAAGCAAAGATTTATCGTATAATGTATTTTAATAACTTACACGTCTTTTTTTTGCTTTTCATCTTGTGTGTGCTCAGATAATGGCTTTATTAGCCGATGCATTGATTGAAATTCAAGAACAAGTTTCGCTTGGTAACGATGAGGTAGTCTTTCTAGCTTCTATTCATTTACATATTACCCGTTGTAAAACTTAAAATCTTGAGTTATTTGCCGTTGCAGGATAGTGATTGGGAAGAAGTTCAGGAAGGGGATGTGAATACAGAGAAGGATCTGTTATATTCTTCTAGTGCTACGTCGTGTGGCAGACCTACATACGAGCATCTTGAAGCAATGGCCAAAGTATACGATGAGGTTAGGTTCAGATGAAATTTAGTGATTTTTCTATTAATGGCAATATGACATAGTAATTAAGTGCTTTAAAGATTTCCCTGCCTAGTGCAAGTTTTTCTGTTTTTTGTTTAACTGTCTGATCTTTTTGCAATACTGATTTTTTTTTTCCTTCATGAATGTAAGAACGAAGAGGATGGTTTCGAAGATGAACTACTAAGTAGTGCAGACCCTCTTAACAAGGTGAAGTCTTGAATCTATTTTTGCCCTCAGTATTATACAACCATTTTAATATGTACTAACCTATCACTCTTCTTTGCAGATTAATCTGGCAAATTATCTTGCTGATTTTATGATGAAGTTCTCTACTGGTGACAGACATCTATTCGATCATCTTTGTCAGGTTCACTTTATTGTGTTTTTAATTTCTTTCATCCCGACACATATGACTGTGATTAGAGTAGTGATAGCAAGTTGTTTTCTTGCAAAATTGCAGAGTCTAACACAGGCTCAACGAAGTGCTATCCAAATGGTGCTGAATCACTGAGAAATTTATCTGCTGCGCTATGTCAGGTGTGGTCTATAAATTGCAATTACATCGATTGTTTAATTGGAAGGTGGTCTATATGTTGAGTTTGTAAAGTCGAGGTTTTATTTTTCTTGTCATGCCCCAAATTTTCCCCGCGTCTTGTGTTATTTCTTTGAACTATCGAGTGTGTGTTGAGCTTTGGTATTTACCTTTCACTTGAGTAGCTTGAGGTCGTAATTTGACCCCTGTACCTTGTGTATCATTTCCGCTGCATTATGTGATATTTTTGTTATTACCAAAACATATGCAAATGAAGGAAAAAGAAAGTTCATATAGTGGTAGCCTGCAAAATATATCTACTTTGGTTGACTGAAGAAAGAGACATAGGCCTTGTTTGGTAAGTCTACTTCATGTTTATATGAGATGTCTAGACGTTTTTTTTTTCTTTCCAAAAGTTTGTTTACCATGTCTAAACCATAAATGTGTATAGACATGCATTGGATATACATTTTTTGAGTATTTCTCACAAGAGCTTGATACCTCCTGTGGGAATACTGTTCAAGTCTATACTCATTTTATACCCACAATACCCTCCTCTACTCTACCCAACACACTCTCTCTCTCTCTCTCTCTCTCTCTCTCTCTCTCTCTCTCTCTCTTTAACTTTTGTTTGGGGGGTTTACCGCCCATGTGTTACCCATGTGTATATTGCCCATTTTTTACGCCCATTTCTTAAATTCTTAAAGTGCATTATGGTCCTTTATAATAATACCCTCATTTTAGACAATTTTACCAAACAATACAATTACTTTTCAAAACAACAATGTTTATAGATAATTACCTTTGTAGACAATTAACCTCTATAAACAGTCAATAAACTTACCAAACAAGGCCTATATATTAAATGCTTGGCTGGATCCTCCACTTGACTCCTCTATACCTAATGGCAATTGACAATAAAACTAAAAGGTGTTTGGTTGTTGGAGTTAGTACCAGCTCCTTTCGGGAAGTTTGACAGGAGGATTAGGTTCTTTTAGACATTAGAGCTCCATAGGAGATATGGCAGTAAATTTTTTACAAGAGCTGGAAGGCTCTTGTAGAGATTTTACACCCAATTTTGACCCTGCTTTTGAAATGGTTAATGACTTAATTATTTTTAATGCGGGATAATTACACAAGGCATCTCTGTAGTATTGAGTATTACACAAAACACCTTTAAACTATGTTCGATGACTTTAGATTACCCTGAACTTTGCAAGATTTCTTCCCTCAGTTATATTTGACTAAAAGTGACACTATTTGATCATGTGCTAAGCGCACATGATCAATTTATTTTTGAAATCTCCAAAATGCCCTTCATTTGCATTTCTTCAACCTATTTAGTCGGAAAGTTCATTGTCTCGTCGGAAAACTCATGAATTGTCGGAAACTTCATAATCTCGCCGGAAAATTCATGAACTCATTAGAAAATTCATGAATTCGTTGGAAAATGCAAAATTTAATCGAAAATTTCAAATTTATGGTTTTTTTAGTTCCAAATCTCAAATCTTTGTTTAATTTTTCGTTAATTTTCTCATTTACTACGTGTATTTTGATTTGATTTGTCCAACTTGTTACCATTTCACTCTTCACAATTTCATGAACAATGATTCAAACAAAAATGAAACTAAAGACAAGTTAGATCTGGTCTCCGGCGACCACAACCACAGCGAAGCAAGCCATAACCACAACGAGGCTAACCTCGAGCCTCGACCACAGCCACGGGGAGGCCAGACTCGAACCGGCGGCCACAACCACGGTGAGGCCCGACTTAATGCATTAGGTCTGAGGTCGGCAGAGGTCTGACGCTGGTGGTGGTCTCCAGTGGTGTGAGAGAAGGAGATGGATGAGTGAGAGAAAAATGATAGTAGGGGGTCCATAAGACATGAACAAAAAATACCCACAGTCCTGCAGGAAGCAAACACTGAAAAGTGGATTATTGGGCTAAAAGCTAGGCAACTAATCGAAGGGTAGCCAACCATAAAGTCCGGTAGCCTGCCTAAGAGCAGCACGTCGTGGCTAAAAATTGCTTGCCTAAGGGCAGAATGCTAAAAGGCAGTCACTTGAAGGGTGGTTCGTCAAACAACTAGGCAGTCTGTCTAAGGTTAGCCCGAAATGAAGGTGCTACCAAGCAGTAGCCAAGCTCATATGATTGAAAACGTCAGACCCCTAAAAGACAAACAACTCTTCGAAACAGCCAAAGGGACCCCGCATAGGGAAGAGTCTAGCTGGAAAAGAAGGCTAGAAAGCCTGACAATGGGACGAGTCTGCCTACACCCCACGAGGGTGGCCGAACCCCCATAACATGAAGGTGGCCGAGCCCCACCAAGTAGGGCAGGATATGACCGGTCTCTTTCCCCATGAGAGAAAGATAGGCACCCATGAGACCCACTCAAAAATTGACAAAGTCTGCTAAAGACAGCCTGCGAAACTGGCAGTTACTTGAAGGGTAACTCGCTGGGCAGTTAAACAAGTCTGCTTGAAAGCAGCCTGCGAAACTAGCAACTACTTGAAGGGTAGTTCGCTGGGCAGTTAAACAAGCATGATCGAAAGAAGCCTTCAAAACTAGTGGCTACTTGAAGGGTAGCATGCTAGGCAGACAAAAGCGAAGAAAGATAAAAGATATGCAAAAAGAAATGCTCCATTCGAAATCAAGAAAAATATCCAACATACATCCCAAGGGTGTTAAAAGAAAATGAACTGTTCAATGCTATACTAAGCCAAAAAGGAATTACGCCTATCGCAGACCGAAAGTACGCATAGGTAAGGGGTACCTCGGGTGCGCCACCGAGGTTGTATCGCTCGGATCCCTCTATGGTGACTCCAATAAGCTGGTCCATCTGAAGAAGCCACACCAAATCCGCAACATACTCAGCCTCATGCGTAGCTATGTCTGCCAATGATTGGTAGGGCGTAGAGCACTAGTTGATATACTTGTACTCCAAATTCAAGGCAGGGTCATATAGCTCTAACACTAGGAGGCCATCGTCAACCTCATACCTGCGCTTGTCAAACTCTTAGGCATTGTCATACTCTGAGCGGGAGTAGGGGACGAAGCTGCAATACTCTCTAGTGCAAGGGTGGAAAGAGGGGGTCCTATACATCTCCTCAGCAGCAGCATAGTTGAACTTTTCTAGGTCTAGTCCTATGCGGATGATGACATTCTTCCCATGAGCATAACCAATGGAGTAAGATGCCTCCAACTCGCAGAGATGTGTATCCTCATCATATACCCTAGCCGCAGGCTGTACGCTAGAGGTAGCACTCTGGGGGACCGGAGCATGGGGAAACGCCTTCGCCTCAGCCAACTCACCTTCCAACTACTATGGGCAGATTTGAAGCGTAAATAATTGAACGTATTGAAGTACAATGGAACTTGAAAATAAGATAGACGAAGTGAATTACCCTCTGACGAATGGTACGCTCTGAGGTGAGAGCTTTAGAGGTGGTAAAGAGATTGGTCTGTAAGCGATCACTTTCAACCTTAGTTTGCCTATGACGCTCATCACTTTCTTTCAACTGAGCCATTAAGGCACGATTGCGTTAATTCTCGCGCATTAGCTCCTTGCCCTATTGAGACAACACTGTCAAAGCTGCCTTAAGCTCCCCAACATGAGGAGAGGACATCTTGTATGACCCCTATGAGCCTATTTTGAATACCGGCAAGCTGGAAGAAAAAGCAAGAAGTATCAATGCCCAAGCTAATAAGCTAAAGCATATTGACATGGTGAAAGTAAAGTAAATTGAACATACCATGTTGGCAATAGGTTCAACCTTCTTTTCTACAGTCCTTAACCCATGAGGGGAGAGAGCATGATACTCCCCCGCATCAGCATCCTTTAAAAGGGTGTCCAAATGCACCCTCACCAAAGTATCGGACATTTCGAAACCCTCACAACCAGCCTCCATGGTAGCAGCATGACCTGAGGTGCTAGGTACCCCCCCTCATTGGCATCAAGAGTCTCCAAGGGGAGAAGAAGATGAGGGTGTATACTCCTCCACACCCAAAGGAGGTGAAGTGCGAGCCTCGATCACCATAGGTGATTCGGCCACTTGAGCAAAGCAGGGGGGCATCTCCTGATGAGCCTCATTTGTCTCATCTACAGTGCTAAGGCTGTTAGATGCCTCCTCAGCATCGCGCTTTCTCTTCTTTAGTGGAGCAATGTCAGTCGATGAACTATGAGGAGCCAAAGGAACATCATAAGCCCCGCTGGCTCCCAAGGCCTTTACTCGCCTATCATACTCCTCCCGGTTGCGGTTGTGCCTACCCTCGGAAGACTAGGGACTGTACACTGCCAAGAAAACAAGAGCTGAAATCAATACCCATGCGAATATATAAAGCAGGACAGTTCGAAATTGACAAAGAATTGCACAAGACTTACGTGAGAGTGCACGAGTAGCCTCCTTCGCCAAGCACGTGCACTAGTCGGAGCACTTACTCCTCCAGATGGGCGCATAGGGGCTCCCATGGACAAGCAATGAGAAATCCCTAACCAAAGGGGTAGGCCTTAGAATAGGAGTGATCTGCTTGAAAGACCTCTTACTCACCCCTGCAAAATATTGCACTGAACCCCACAACAAGAAATGCATATCATACTCCATGTTAGGGGGCGGATTCTTGGTGAGCAGGATGTCAGTATCCTTGTCATACGTCCCAATGTGGTTGTAGACTTATTCGTGGAGACCATGAAGGAAAATGGACGGCTAGAGAAGTCGAAGCCCACACGAGAGCGCACGTAGAACCGCTTGCGCTTCCAGCCCCCATCTCTGCCGTTATCGTTACTGAAAATGCGTGATTGCTTGGGGTTGATAGCGAAGTACACTGAAGAATTGCCCTTAGGGTAATTCCCCACGAAATAGTATGAGAACAGCTTCGGAGAGGGCTTTCTCCCTAGCAGACGACATAAGGTGGCAAAGCATGTCACATTACGGATAGAAGAAGGGGTCAACTCCCCAGGGGGTAATCATAGAAGGCCAGCACCTTATCAAGGAATGGTTCCATAGGCAGGGTGAGCCCTGCAACAAAGTGAGCAACACTCACGACGATCTCTCTAGGGAAGGGTTTCAGATCCCCATCTGTTGTTATACAACAACATTTGTAGTCATCGGGGTTTATACTTTGGACTCCCATAGATAACCCAAGTCATCCCTTGTCAGCGGGTGACCCAACGAGCTCGCCACGAGACCAAGAAGAGAGGAAATAGAAGGGTCCTTACCCACCAGGGGCACAAGCTTCGAGGTAAAAGACTGCTTGTCTGATAGTTTGAGCTCTGATGGTGGTATGGGGATACCTTGGTCCTTCTCATCATCATCCGAGGCTCCAAAGATGTCTCGCATTGTCATCACCTCCTTAGGAGTAGGGATGTTGTCTTCATTCTCCGGATAACCTACCACACTCTTTTTTTGCAGGATGAACTAGCCATTGTAATCAAGAGAAAAGAGAATAAAACATGTGCACACAAGAAGAAGAAATTTTAGCAAGACATGAAAGAGCAAAATTTCAAATAAAGTGAAAAGCATGGCAATAGGCCCCTAGCGTTGGGCCAAGGGGAAAGCAAGCAAGTCCGTAAGCTTGCCTTTCCCCCACGACACAACCCTAGCCCAAGCTAGGGTTTTTGACCGCCACTTCCACGGGAGAAAGAGGGTTGAGGCAACGACCCCCCTCGATTGCAGCAACGCCGCTGGGCACCTCCATTCAACGCACCCCCATTGCTAGCAGACAACAACGTCAAAAGGGACAGAACGGCAGAAAACGCCGCTACCCCTCGTGGCCCCGTGCCATTCTAATCAACAACACACAAAAAATATAACATGGCGGCCCCAGCCGTAGCCGGCCAAGGCCACCGCACTGCCAAGGCATCACCGACATGCAGATTGTAGCACCAGCGCCACGGACCCCCTATATTCGTGAACAAAAAAGGGAAGGGGTAGTAGCTTCGGCTACCACCCCCCGTGACCTCCATATCGGCGACCACGCCACGAGGTCGTGACCAGCGAGGCCGCTTCCTGTGGATGGACCCGACGTTACCCACAGAGTAAAGAGAGGCACGGGCTCCATACCCCCTCAAACCAAGACCCTATAAGTCCAACACTCTACACTACCTTGCCAAAGGCCATACCTAACGTACATACATGGCCACGTAAAAAAAATCGCGTACCTTCGGAGGGAGGAGGTTCGGCCGGCCAGGGGAAAAGAATGGGAGTGGGGAGTGATGATCTCACATGTTTATGAAGAGGGATAAAACCCTAATTCACTTTCCTAAGTGAAATAGGAAAGTTAGAAGGAATATCCCTAAAAAAGGCAACTTGGATTCCCAGCCACCCTTATCACTTCCCATTGATCAAAAAAGGAAAGAGAAAGACAAAATGGGCCAACATGGTGGGCACGGCCAGGCTTGATGCTGCCGGCCACTCCCTCCGGTATCTGAGAAAATCCTACACCCCATCTTGAAATCATGCACTCGATGCTCTAGCAGGGTCCCGATAAATCAACACCCCTCAGAGCAACGAGCAATTGATGATGCACAAAATTCTGTAAGTAAATTCAACCAATGAAGAGCCTCCACGTAGAGAGACAACTGGTCAAAGAGTCAGCGAGGCTGAGGGTCAAAGAGGCTTGAAGACCCGAGACCTGAACTGAAGGGGCTCGGAGGTCCAAGACGCATGGGTCAAGAGAGCCCATCCAAGTGGGAAGGCATAATGGGTCAGGCCATCAAGGTGAGTCTCTCCAAGCAGGCCGCCCCAGGCAGGTCTCATTAAGCAGGTTGCCCAAGGCAGGCCTCATAAGACAGACAAGCTATCAAGGGGGCAGCTCACTCCATCAATCCGTCTAGAGGCAAGCCGTATAACATGACCCCCAAGTCAATAGTTAGAGACAGGGCAAAGCCTATGGGCTACCAGCCCATGAAGACCCCACTAGCCTGCTAGTGTGTAGATCCAGCAGCAGGGGTACGAAGTCAGTCCCTCCCAGCAAGGGGGGATCAAGCCACCACCATGACAAGGGGGCCGAACC
>JAYMTK010000943.1:0-18453 GCA_036897405.1 Pelargonium myrrhifolium
TTGAGGAAAGAGAATTATTTTTTAATTCCGCATATGCCCTTTCAAAAAACTTAAACGAACACGTGAATTAAGAATTTAAAATACCTAACATGTCCTAAATTCCTAATAATTCTTTTGGTGCTGCATATTTCTAGGGTAAACACCTTAATTTGGTGCTTGAACTTTCTAATATAGACACAATATGGCCCATAATTTTTCAAAAAACTTAAAATGATATATGAACTTTCGAATATGGTCATTGACGTCACTTTTTCCAATTATTTTTGGTGACGTAGCGGTTCTGTTGAATTAAAAGACTCACATGACCAGTCATACTAGCTAGAATCTGAAATTTCATATCAAATAAGGTGATGAAGGAAGTGAGAGAAACTAACGTCATAGACTATATGTTTGGGTTCATATTTAAAAGTTTGTGGATTATTTTAAGTTTAAAAAATGTATAAGCCAATTTGAGTCTAGCTATATACAAAAGTTTAAAGATCAAATTGAAATTTTTACTATTTTTAATTTGTAAAAAAAAAAAAAACTTGTTCACAGACATATTTCAATGCTTGTTTAAACATTTTATATATAAGTAAACATTTAAATATGTTTGTGAACTATTTTTTTTAATGCATGTTACTATCAAAAGGGAGGTTTTATGTTTATACTCACTTGTGTTTTCTAAAACATACATCCTGCTGCGGTTGTTGGGCCAAAACCTAAACATGTGAGAAAGAAAATCAATTTATTAATTAAGAACTTTTATCCTTCAAATTAAATTTGAAATCAAGTATATATAAACAATATATGTAGAATGTGTAATGCAAGTATTAACTATATATTAACCCAAACCTGAACTTAAGAGTCCAAACATTCTCACGACTAAAATCATATAGATGCATCCAAAAACCTTCCTTGTCGTGCAAGGTAGGAAGATGCATTTCAGCTGACCCCTGCAAAAACAAAATTAATTATGAAGACACAAAAACACTATTTTTATTTATTTGAAATCCGAAATATATATACACACACCAATAATTTCTCAAGAAATATTTGTGCTAATTAATTAAAGATGCAACAAATTAATTAAGTTGAATATTAAATAGGAAAACCTAAACCTTTGGAATGATAATCCTCCCGGCAGGACTCACATCACTGTTTTGCAATTTCTTGCTGAATAGAAACCTCAGCATAAAGGGATTGACTTCCTGCCAAATTGAGTGAATTAGATCAAACAAAAAACATATAAGAAGGAGCAAAAACAAAGATGTGCAATTAGAGACGGGTCTAGGAAGAAGGGCATGGAGGCAGTTGCCCCAGTGAAATTATATTTATTAAATATTTACTATGTATTTTTATTGTTCTTTTTTATCCCTACTTATTTTTTAAATCTTGCTCCCATTGAAATATTAATTTCTCAATATGTCTTATTAATTTCTTATGGCCCTATAATTTTGCCCCACTGAATAAATATTCTAGATCCGTCACAATGTGGAATGGATAATTTAATATTGAATTATTGGATAACCTAATTGTTTAAACATAAAGTTATTGCATGAAGAGAATATTTAAGTGAACTCAAAAAAAATTGTTTACAAACATATTCTAGTGTTGGTCTAAACGAATTTTATTTTTATATATTCTTGAAAATGTTTGGAAAAATTATAAACGAAATAATATCGACACACATTTTTTTTATCAGAAATAATATCGATAAACATGAAAACATATTCATAAATATACAATAATTAGTACACTTGTTTGTGCAATTAAGTTCGTGTATTTAGACTTTTTTTTCTGTATAATTCAAAAATTATATAAAATAAATTGACAAATTAAGGAAAATGATAATAGCAGACATAAATTGAAAACGACAAATTAAGCATTTACAACATTTGACTTAAGAAACACGACAAAACATTCCAACGTCATTCTTCGCTAGCTTAGCAAGTACAAATCCCGAAACATTTGGAATCCCAACTTTCTTTATTACCTAATTTGAGTGAAATGTAACACCAATATTTTTATTTTTCTAACTTTAATTGGGATTAAATGAGTTTTGCACTTTAAAAATAGTCTTTTGTGTCAAAATTTTTTAGAGATGTTTTGGCCAAATGTTGTATAGCTTGAACTCAAAATATGAACACATGAATATAGATAATTAAACTGATTTTTTGGATCAAGAATCGGGTCTAAAAAGATATGACAAAAAACCTTTCAATACCAAAACAAACACCAATATGGATGATGTCTTAAAATGAAACCTTCATTTTAGACAGGTTGTGATCCACATCAAAATGTGTAAAACACGTAAACCTTAATATAAATAAATAAACAGCAAATTCTTTATAATTCAAGGATAATATTTATATATCCCAATTAAATTTATCTTCACTTCTGAAAAATCCAATTAGAGAAAGTTCAGATTACTAAACAAGAGAGAAAAATATTGATCACCTGAAACAAATTTTGTGAAATAATCTGATAATAAAACACAAACTAGATCAAGTCATAGAAAGCAAATTATACAAAAATAAATAAATAAAACTAATTTGATTGCTTCTTCACTCTCTTTAAGTCACAAGCCACAAAACAAAGAACACAAGAACGATAAAAATGATGTCATCAACTTAAAAAAAAGAACAAGAAAATCACAAAGTGATGAGGAAGCAAATTAAGCTTACACGAGCCGGTGGAGACGGAGGAGGACGGAGGGGCTGACGGGGGTGATGACGTGTCCTAACCGGAGGCTCGTAAACAAGCGGATTGTCGCCGGAAAACCTAGGGTAACGCCTGTGTCTTCTTCGCATCATCATCATCGCATTCTGATCATCACCGACGCCGCGTCCATCACCAATAAAACCAAAAACAGCAGAAGCATAAGCACCACCATAACCAGCCATTGATGACGTAAAAATTAGGGCTTAATGAGACTGGTTCTGTGTGAGTCACTCACGTCTCTATCTTTCAGTTTCAGGTGATGAGGTTGGTTGGTTGGAGTTTTGTTCCTCTTTATAGGCTTATATATAGCAATGGTTTCTAGGGTTTTTGTCCGCTTGTGAAAAAGGTGTGAGTGAGCCAAGAAGGTGGTCAAATTTTAATATAAAGATACACTGGTTTTGTCCAGAATATCAGAAAAGAAGCTGCAAAATGAAAAAAACAAAAGAAAAAGATAATTTAGCCAATTAGTAGCAAACCTGAGGTTACATTTTGACCCCTTTTTTTTTTTTTTTTAAGTTTTGTTTTAAGGGTTTGTTTTTAATTTAGAGGAGAAAGAAGAAGGGACAAATGGAAGCCGAGATTGAAGAAAATGTTGGAGAATATGAACTGAGGCTCAAAGTTGTTTGTACAAAAATGTTTATACAAATGGATTTGTCAAATAATAAAATATTTCATTGATGATATGATAAAATCACAATACGCCAAGTGTACAATACGCCTTTAAATCGGACGTTTTGCAACATAAATTTATGAAAGGACGGTGATATCATATGCATGGGTGGATTCAGAATATTTAATCAATGGGGGCAAAATTATAGGACAATATGAAAAATATTATAAACTAAAAGGACATATTGAAAAAACAATATTTCAGTAGGGACAAAATCTAAAAATTAGTAGGGATAAAACTGAAAAATACATGATAAATTTTCAACAAAAAAAAGGTTTAGTGGGGGCAAAAGCCCCCACAACCCATTTCCTGCATTCGTCTCTGATCATATGTACCGGGTTGTTATTCATTGAAACTTAATTTTAAACTACAAAGGTGTGAGTCATATGTATGAACGTTTTGTAGATTGTCACGTCACTTTGTATATAAAAATAATATTGTATAAAATTTGAGACATTTACTATCTTTCATTTATTTTTGAGGTAAAATTAAATACCTTTATTTATATATGGATGTGTAGTGTTCATAATTATTTACTAGAAGTGCATGTATGTTCATTTTGTAGCAGTGAATTAATACATCCAAATAAGTTTATACATACATTGGCATATTAAGATTATTAATGACTTACCTAATCATTCTGAAATAGTTATCTACTTACTTTTTTAAGAATTTTATAATGTATAAATTATCGATAATATTCTTAAAATAATTTTTTTTTCTTGAAGAACACACTAAGTTCGTTAAAAGTAATAAAAATTATATTGTCGATTTTGAATATACCTGACATAGAACTAAATGCCATAATAATTTAATTCACAAATCTCGAATGTTCATACAAACGACCAACTTTTATATAAAAAATTGATTGCAATAATGGAAAAAGTAGACCTGTTCATTCTCTTTTCAAAATCATATGAGACGCAACAATTCTCTTAAACAAAACGTGAATACTCACAATAATAAAAAAATAAGTTCCAACAAGGAAAGACAAACTTTAAAATAAGACAAGTGTTGAATAATATTTTGAACGATCTAACCATTCACCAAGACTTCTTTCAATGAGTTATCTCTGAGTCCCACAACAAGGCAATCTATAAAAAATTCTTTGGATATTTTCATGATATCTTCTGCCACAACTCCATCACGAGGCACTTTAGGTCTTCTCTTGATGACCCTCTGTCATCTCATTCACACTAGCTAACTTCATGTCACCTCCAACCGAACTGATTACACCTCTATGCAAATAGTATCACATATAGACATCTAGAAATATAACCAAGTGTTGAAGAATGTGCGGAATTCTTCCAATCTTCGATGTCTCCTAAAAAAGATCCTCAACCTTGACCCACTCAAATTTGCCTCAACGAGCTCTATCATGTACATCTCTTTAATTAACCCTTCTCAAGCACTCCTCTAACTCCACAGGGCCCTCCTCTGTGTTCTCTTACGAGGCTCTCGTCAATAAGTCTTCTTACAATGTTGAGTTCCACACTTAGCGAAATTTCATTGCACCATATAGAACTAGAAGACTTAATGGACATTGTCTTTCCTATTGGGACGCCGTAACAATGATGTTGAGATGAAACAAGAGTCGCCACAAGGAAGCCTAGACAAAATACTCTTTGAAGACTCGAGAAGTAAAATTGTACAATAAACATACTTCAATGCGATCTCTATATATAAACATTGCTTTGAGTAAGATCCACTAATGATGCACAAAAATTTAACAATTAAAACTTAAAAGGGCAATGAGAATATGACATAAGATTCGAGAAGTACCCCGTGGGCCTCCACAGAGCTTCTTGCATGTGAGCTCCCATGTGTTTGTCCATGAAACCTCTTGTCCTTCAATGTGTTCTGCCTGCACGCCAGAAAAAAAAAAAAAAAAAAACAATCCTTTCATGTGTCCACATTATCAAGTTATCAAGTGAGCTTCTAAAATCTAATCCAACATTTAACATTACCACACTCCCAAATCATATCGGGAGCACTAGAACATTACCTAAAAACGCTCTTCAAGAGCCTTCTTCAACTCCTTAATTGTTGGAGGTAAATGAGAAACCAAGGTCTTTTGAAATTTAAAAATGGAACATTGGGGGGCTCACAGAGGATGGTGAACATATCCGATTAGATAAGTCAAAAAATCTCTCGTGTATCTTGAAACTCCAGCAGCCATTATAGGCCGCTAGCTCGTCAGATAAGTCATTCCTATAAATACTCATCCTGGAGGAAGAAGCTGGATCCTTCAATCTTGAATTGTCTCTACACATAGAATCGTTGCAACTGAGAATTCATCCAGGATTTCTCTGCATTATTCATATTCAACGCGTTCATTTATTAAATCAGGTATGATCTCTCGGACACACATTCTGTTAACACATTTTACTCTACTCAATGACCCAAAAGTTGACCAGTTTCTTCAACACTTGCGGTTTGGGCTGTAAAGTACCCACCGTCTGGTGAAGTTGGCCCAAAGCCCAATCCAACAAACAGATCCCTCCTCATATACAATGATCCGAATTTTCATATTTTATTACACCTCTACCCTCTCCCTTATCCAACTGAGCTCACTCTTCTCGGGCACGCGATTCACACTCTCTCTCCTCACTACTCGCACCACTGTACTGTAATGGCAGCAGAGCTACAGCCACCGCCTGAAGCCCCAGTCACCCTCGTCGCAACCACCGCCACCACCGCATCCGCCGTCCCCACCATAACAACCGCAGCTACCGTTCCGCCCTCCGCCGAAAACGTCGGAGCACCGATCCTCCCCAAACGCCAACGCCGGCCCAGTGTACGATTAGGCGAGATCGGAAACCAACCCGCCACGCTCTCCTACGAGCCTCACGCTCGGCGCACGAAGCACCCATGGCGGTACCCCAAAGACTACTCGAATCCCTCCTCGAAGCCTTCGAAAACCAGACCCCTGACCAATCTCGTGAACGGCAACGAGTACCACGACTCCTTCGACGCCGAGGAGAACACAAACGGAGACGGAAATTTCGATTTCTTCAACCGGAAAGTGAAGGCGAAGAGAGGAACGACCAAGAGGTTGCGATCGAATTGGGTGTCCAGAGTCGACGAAGGACCCGAAGGCGACAATAGAGAAGACGGCGGCGGCGATTCAGGGTTCAGGGAATTCGGTCCCGATTCCGACAGTCCGTTGAAGGATCACAGCCCCGTCCACTCCGTCGACAACGTGGCGCTCGATTTTTGGCATCGGAAACCCGGCCGAGCTAGGGTTTCCGAGAGTCGAGAAAATGATCCAATTGAATTGGAGAGCTTGCCGGAGTCCAATTCGAGGGATCGGAAAGACGGAAATGGCAATGGAGTGAGGTCGTGGCTTATTGAATTGGGTTTGGGTCGTTATGCGCCTGTTTTTGAAATACACGAGGTAGATGAGGAGGTGCTTCCAATGTTGACATTGGAGGATCTCAAAGATATGGGGATCAATGCCGTTGGCTCGAGGCGGAAGCTTTACACAGCAATTCAGAAGCTTGGCAAGGGATTTTCGTGAGTTCTTCTTTTGTTTTTGTACTAAAACTTGTAACTTTCATAACCCTCAGTCATGCTTATATGTTTGATGAAATGCTTGTCTGAGATGGGTTGAGCTTTTTTTGTCTTCAAATACCCTGTTCTGGAATTGAATGTGTTTTGATTGTTTGCTACTGGCTTCCTAGAGCACATAGATCAGTTTGATCTTTATTAATTGTAATACAAGTATAGTGAATAAATGGAAAAGAGAGTAAATTGATCAATCATGAAATATGGAACTTGTCTTTGTAAACTTGTGTTATATGTTAAATGCAACTTACCACTTCTATCTGTGTATCAGTTTAGTTTCAAAAATTGAAGACTATATATGAATTATGATTACGAGGTGATGCTGAGTTGTTCTTCTAGTTCTATATATAGTTACTGTCTTAGTGATGATTTCAAGCTGACTACATAGTCTTTGATTGGCTTAATAGGGTAACATATATGCAACCACTCTATGTTTATGGTAATTGTTGGATATGGGGTAGTAACTGCTGCTGCTTGAATGTTGTGCTTAGAGATCATCATCATTTTTGGTCCCCATTTTATTTATATGTTGTCAGCACTCTTAAATGTTTCTATACCAGCCAACTTTACTTTTGCATTGATATATGGGCTTGCATTTCTTGTTGTGGTTTCCGAAAATCCTGAGTTTCCTCTCATCTTTCTTTGTCTTCTATTCTGGTATTTTCAACATGGGCTAGTAGAACATTCTCATCACTTAATTTGTCCCAACCTTTTTCCTTTGAAAGCAGTGGACCTAGCTTAACCAGAGGCTTTATGAGCCTCCGAGGCAAGTGCCATTTCCCCACTGGTCTTGTTGATGGTAAACATTACTGCAAGTGGTAGTGGTTAGGAGGGCAACTTCTTTTTCTGCTGGGCAGTTTTGAAGAAGCCAAAGATAGCTTTAAATATAGGTGTTGATCGATTTTGACTTGTTAATGCATCATCAACAGGGGATTTAGAGATAACTTTCCTCTTGTTATCAGATCCATGTGGTGACAGGTTTTTTGAAATTTTTACTATGGTTCATGATAGTTATTGTATCAGTGGACTTGATGGGGGGCAGTGGGTTTTGTGGAGCTGTGATTTGAGATAGTTTCAGCTCAGGGGAGGTTCCATAGTCATTCCTATAAGATTTTCCCTTTAGAATGCGGACAAGTCAGGTTTTCAGTTATAGGCATATAATATCAAGTAGTTCAAAGATTTGAGTTTAAAACTCTGCCCCCTTGTAGAGAAGGGAGAAGCGGGGAATAGAAGGTGCGAGGCGAAAATGAAACAAGAACTGAAACAAAGAATTATCTTCCACTTGACTGTCAAATTACCTACTTTCTTTAGTTCTAGAATGAGGTTATTCTTAAATAGCTTATTGCTCTCTGTATAGCTGGTAAGTGCAGTATACATCTTCAATATTAATTGTTGGTTATACTACTTTCTTTAATATGCTTGAGGAACACAAATACTGTGTTCTCAGGATCTTTCAATATTTGATGCAGAGTTATAAATCTGTCCACTCTGCTAAGCTTGTTAAGAGTACCAAAAACCTACTTGATTGATTCAAGACTTCCTGGAGTGTTGAAGCTCTATTAATTTGCCTCTTCCACTTTGTGATTTACATGACAATGAGTATTGAGGGCATTAGTTGTAGAGGTGGAAGACGTTTTAGATTAGACTATTGGTTCATGTACATATTCTCATTGGGCCTTCCATTTGGATCTTGTAGCCCAACCTAAGTAGAAGCCCAACTTAAGGCCTTGCAAACCCAATTTCTCAAATGTGGGTAGGGTAGGGTCAGTGCTGGGCTTAAAGCTACACATGATGTATCAGTGGACCCAAAACTAAGAAAATAGTGGAGAATATATACAGAAGCTTAAGAATTTTGACTGAAAGGAAGGAAAAGTGGGAAAGAGAAGTTAGTCAATTGTTTAGATTGTTTCCTTCAAAGAAAAGACTAATCAGTAATCACATACATTGCTTTCATATTTATATTACAATTAATATAGTAAGTGAAATGATAATAATAATAATAATGAGTAAAATATAAAATTCCTCCACATGACATGAGCATGAGCTTGGCAATAATACAATTATGGGTTATGTTATTAACCCCAAAACCTTAAAACAATATTGTTTCGGGGTATCCTTCCAAACTACTTTCTCCATCAATTACACAAGGCGAGTAGGCCAAAAAAGAAAAGAAAAGAAAAATAAATAAATAAAACCTCAAAATAAAAAAATAAAATAAAAAATAGAAAAAAGGGTTTCATCAATAACTTAACAATTAAATTAAATTAAGGGTGATTTCAAAAAAAGAAGAAGAGGAAAATTAAGGATTTGTTCTAGCATAGTGGAGGAGCATGACATGATCAGCAGAGGAGGTGGTTGAGGAGTGTGGAAGCAAAGTGAAGTCTCTGGAAATAGGAGACGACCATATATTATCTCTTACATGCTGCAACGTCAAGAAAGGTGGTAGCTGTTGCCCTCTACATCTTATCTCTATCTGCTTTTCCCAATCAATCACAACCCAAAACACAACACAAACGTACGCATCATTATTAACTCACATATACTATAAAACACACAAATTAACCTCAATCCTAATCATCTTCACAACAAAAGCAAACTAATTATATATGTCCCACAATAATAATAACAACAATCCCTACGTCGACATGCAATATATTAAATCACTCAAAAGCAAGTTTGAAATTCAACTTTGGATAAACCCTACAACCCATAAACTACCCGTCAACATTGCTAACTCATGAGTTACTCTAACGCTATTTAAACCATTTATAAGTGTTTGATGATAGATAGAGGGTTCAACTTATATATTAAGTGTCGACATACTTCACATTCATTCGATGTGTAGTACATTAACAATCACCCTCACGTGTATGTCGAATAACAAGAGCCCAACTTCTATGTCAAGTGGCAACACAAACCAAACCAAGTTTGACATCTTGTTAAACTTCATTCCAACTCAAAAACTTGATCAACCGATAGGTGGATAGTTCAATTTGTATATCATGTGACGACGTATTCTACATGTTTTCAATACGTGATCATACATTAACAATCTTAATTATACCTATCATTACTAAAATTGGACTCCAAGAGCTCGTAGGTCATAATCTTCCAACGTAACTCAATTGACATGGATCATAGTTTTCACTTGGAAGTAAAGTTTTCATTCTATTTTATAAGCTAAATATGTAAACATATGTAGGTAGTGTAGAGTAGTAATATTGAAATTGAAGTCATGAATTGTCAACTAGCTTACGTCTTCTTCTACCTCTACTACTACTACTGCCCCATATTCCCATTCCCATATATATTTCTTAGTAACGTTCACTTTACCCATAATTTTTGTACGTTTCTCTCTCTATCTTTCGCTTTCTCTATCTCAACTTTTAATTTCTCTCTTTACTCAAATTGGGTCAGCGGGCAGCCACCTTAATAACCCATTTCGGGGCTGCCCGACCACTCAAAACTGCCCGTTTTAATCATCATTGGGGCCCATCTAGACTTTGCTTGTAAGCCAAATCATCACCACGTAGACTTTTTTACTATTTTATTTTTAAATGTATTTTCTACTAATTACTACTTAATAATAATAATCAAAAGCCAAAACATGTAATGGATCCAAAAAGCACGGCGAGGAATAGGGCTATTTAATTAATTTAAATATTATAATAAAAACCCTAGCTGTCTACGTGTACACATCGTCATATATATAAAAATAAAAAAACTCTAAATAGTATCTCAGTGTCTCATGCACGTCTCCTTCACGTCCCTTTCTTCTCCACCCCCACCAACAAAAATATAAACCCTAGCTACCTACTATGATGTAAATATTCTTCCATGAACTAGCTTGAATTTTCGATTTAAATGTTTTTATGTTAAGGCTTAAGCAGTTAAAATATTTATTTACTTTTTCCTAATATTGCATGCGTTTTCGTTTTTAAGTATATATATAGAGTGAAAAGTCTTCATGGCTCTTATGATCTGTCTTTTAGTGCTTTCGTTTTTGTTTTTTCCATTTTCAACAACTTGGAATGATTCGGTTGTAGATTTTATCCCTTTCATGCATTGCTTTCGTGGGACGTAAAATATTTATATACAAATGCATTTTTTTTTTGTTATTTTTTAAAATATAATTATCTGATCTTGTGGTTGGTTGTGGAGGAGATGATAATGATGATGATCATAATCATGATGGGGTCTTTTAATTTTTGCATCAAAGTGCACCACTTACTAGGGTTTTTTAAACAATTTTAGTGGCAAGAAAATAAAAAAATGGTCCTACATGAGCTGTGTGGGAGCTAGGGCTGACGTGTGCAAGTCGAGAGCATGACGATAGGGTTCCATAACGCATGCAGATAGGTTTTTATTGATCATGAGAACACGACACTGTCCACGTGTGGTTTTGGAGGCCCTACGATTTGTTTCTATCAACTTTTGTTTTGTATGTTAATGATGTTTCTAAATCTTAAAGTCAATGAGATCTCTTAACAAAATCAAGAAAATAAGGATCAAAACAATTCCAATTCCAATTCCAATTCCCACCCATATTTCTCTATTGCAACATAATCTCTAGGATTTTCCCTAATCATCACCAAATCGTTTGTGAAATACCAGTATGATACTGTATATATTTGTTCTACATGAACACAACATAGAGTGTCCATACATCTCATATCAAATCAAATCAAATCATATCATATCACGTAGATGCAAAACCTAAGACACCAAAAAAACCTATTCAGATATCAATTAGTGGCATGCTTAATATGTATGAAAGGTGAGATTTCTATCCGGGTCGGCCTATTGCACCCAGTCACAATCAGTGCCAGTTCGACGCAACATAAATTGTAACATAATATGTTATATATGAACCTTAGTTTAGACTAAAAACTCTAATAAGAAATTAATTAGTGGCACGCCATGTGTGAAAGGTTAGCTTGCCATCCCAGGTCGACCGGGGCTGCAAGAAGTCACAACCAGTGCCAACCTAGCGTTACATAATTGCCACATCAATGGAGGGTGAGGTTGACCTAGACATGTATACGTGAAACTTTTGATTCTATGTTGAGTGTGTTACATGCCTTTGTAGTTTTGGATATTCTAAACTAGACTGTTTCTTCAAGTTAGTATTTTATAGTTGTTTCACATATGTTTGCATATTTTTTATTGATTAAAATATAAGGAAGTGTCACAATCTCTCCTTACTTCATGGCATGGAGGAAATTACATGCATCCAAACAATGGTATAAGGGTTGACGCCAACACTAATTGATATGCTAAACTTGATTATATTTGGATTATTAAAAAAATGGGAATGTTAAGCATGTCATACATCCTACCGACCCACAATATTTAACTTGATTTTAGCTATCAGAAGACAAGTCATAGAGCTATATGATATTGGAAATGCCACTTCATAAAGATTGGGTTTTAAGATTTAACAAACTACTTATTAATATTAAAACAGTTAATTTGTCTTACAATAGCTTCTTTTATGAGAGAAGTGAATTTTAACAGAATCATCCAACTGTACTCAACAATTGAAAATTTAGGTAAAAGAAACCTATGATTTTTATTGTTAAAAATACAAGGTCGTGGAATTAAAATTAACTATATATGTATATGAAGAACAAGTCAGTACACGCTAGAAATTTCACAAGAAACATGAGATTAGTGTATTTTTATATAGAAATTATAATGTTTCTCTAATTGTTTATTCTGGATTTTTCATTTTTGTTAATTATTTATAAAATGAGTTTTTCAATAAATTTTTTTTTCTCAATCCATTACAAGTTTCCTTTTGTAAGGCATGTCAAGTGTTCATCAGGCAACAAATGCTCCCAAGCACTCTTCAATTAATAAGTTACCTATTCCTTCTAATTTTCGTGCCTATAGATAGCATGGAATGCAAGTATGGATTTTTAATTATTGTGGTTGACATTTACATATTTTTGGTCATTTTAATAACAGTTTCTTCTTATTTAAGGCATATTAGTCAAATATTAATTTGTAAAATGCCGGTCGAAAGATACTGAATATATTGTGGTATTTGATAAGTATATACTAGTCTCTCTTTTTCAAAACATAATTTGGTACCAATTCCGGATTTCATGCTTAATTAATTACTATCGGTTTTGTCAAGAATAAAATGACAATTTTTTTAATTTGTATTATATTCACAAACTAATTCTTGATTGGTTAATATTTCACTGGCTATAGATAGGATTGTGCTCATAATTTAACAAATTCAATGATTAAAAGTTAATTATTAAGACATCTATGTGCAAGCACATCTTCCAAAAAATATCATTTTAGATATTCAAATGCAATGAGTTTATATATCGATTTATGTGTTTATATTCATGATCCAATGGTAGAATTATAGTTTGAGTAACTTTTCTCATGAATTATGTTTTGTAAGAGTAGAAACTTTACCATAATTGTATATGATGAAAGATTAATGTGTGCATGGGAAGCATTGTATAAAGTAATGGGTCATACAATAATGTCCCATAATACGCAAATATTGTCACTTTATTCGTGCACAAATTATTATCATATACTATTAGATTTCTTGTAATTATGATCCTATATGTATTAATACATGCATGTAATTGGAAATCTCTTATTTTGTACTTTAGCACTTCAATTTGTTTCTATTGCCTCCTATACACACAAACCACCCATGAAACTACGTAGAGTAGACAACTATGCATCTTATAAGAGAACAATAGATCCCATGCCAATAACTGAATTTATACTAATTGATGAAAATGGGTGCTGGAAAGGGAAGTTTCACTATAGCTGCAAAAGCTGAAGTAAATGGTTATTCAGAAATGGGTCATCTAAATAACTAATAAGCATCTAGGTGTACAAATAGATGCACAAACACTAATTAGTTAGTAGAAAGACTTTGCGGGATAAGTGAATAAATGTTTAATATCCATTTATACATTTATTTATACACTTGGTTTGTTCACCCAAGCTTGCCCAATAACTTATCTAGGTTATACATATGTTTTTGAAAATTTAACTCGTGACAAGTACGAACTAGAAAATGCACACATATTTCTTTCAAAACATGAAAAACATAAATACAAAACTATTGGATTGCAAAATGTCATATATTGACACTATTCACCTAAATTGATAGTATAATTCAAATAAAATTTGAAAAATTACTTAGATAGAATCAACCCTATGGTTATCATGGCAAGTTTTGGGGGATATTTAACCAATTCTACCAAATTAACGTATATGCTCTAATTATTTTTTAAAAATGTTCATATTTTTCTATAAGAAAAAAGAATTTAAGCCAAATTTATAGTGGTTGATAGGCGATCACTTTATGAACTAACACGCATATCCGTCTCTATGAATTTGCTGACATGAAGCACTCATCCAAATCTATCTATTTTGTGTCTTATGAGATTTCTAGCTCTCTTCCTTTTTTTCTAAACTACCTATTTTGGTGTGTATAAACGGGATGTATATATACACACACAAGTGCAAAAAAAAAAAAGTACAGAGTGTAGCAAAAAGAAAGGTGATCATGCTCTCTACCTAGCTAACTTTCCTATCAGCAATAGGCAGTCTCGCAAGTCTCTCTCTCTCTCTCTCTCTCTCTCTCCATGCTTGAACCAGTTATTGAAAAGAAGCCTATGTATTTCACTCATGTCATCATCCTCTTCCTCATCACCAAACCAAAAGCTGATTCTATAATATATGTTGTTGCGCATTGTGCCTAATTAACCAATCCCCATATCCTCCATTAATCATGCAACTCTTCAATGCATGGCATAGATTTGATTTGGATCTGGTTTTCTTTTTTGCAATCCACTCCATGATCTTACACAATTATCATTTATTTTTTGGGGGGTTTTAGAGCACCATGCACCTAGCTCCCAACCTTTTGTTTTTTAGTGCATGATTTACTTTATTTTTGTAAGCAATATTATTTGTTATTATATAGTATTATATACTATGATTTAGCTTGCTTTAAGTTTGGGTGAGCTTTTCTCATCTAATTTGTGCACGTATGCAAGATCAACGAAATGTTACTTTCATAAAAATACATTATGGTATGGAACAGTGAACCCATTCCCTCAAAGACGAAAGGTCATTTCCAACTCAATTTATTTTAGGACTTTTTAAAATTAGAAAAAATATATGTTGGGTTTGTGGTAGGTGGATTTCTGAATTTCCTACAGATTTATCCACTTGAACCCTACTAAATCCTTAATATCTCACCCCAAATCAACCCTAACTGAAAACAACATATAGATCTTTACCAACATGTTTTGTTTTAGATACTATAGTGATGAGCTAATTAGAAATATGCTTCTCACCTAAATTAATATGAATATATACAAGTAGAAGATGAACCCATTTTTAGTTCTGCTGTTTCTGTCATATATTATTGTCTCTAAACATGCACCAAACATTACTATACATAAATATATATGCCCATTTTGATTAGAGAATGAAAAAGATTGTTATGGGTTTTTCTTGCTTATTTTGTACTAACTTAACCATCACTTAATAGTCAGTCTAATTAATCTTTAAGTGAGGGGAGAATTTAGGGGAAAATAAGGAGGAAAACACACATCAAAACATGCTTCTCACACATATAATCATCAATTTAGCAAGTAGCAAGTCGAAACAAGAAGGTTTTATTAGCCCTACATACCTCCGATTCGCTATCCAGTCCGAGCTTATTAACGAGATACTTCATTAGCAATCGAATCGTCATTCTTCCATCCCTAAAAATGTAAAAAAAAAAATGTAACAAAAATCAAACTTTTTAAAACATAAATGTTAACAAAATTTAAGAAATGTTTTTAGCCAAGTACTTGATTCTGAGGTAGCTTTTGGGAATCTGAGGAAGGAAGGGCTCTTTAACTCTGCATTCACAAATCAAACACAATCTGTTTAGACTTGGAACAAAAAAAAAAAATAGTCATAGAGTTAACGACTGAGACTCAGTGCGCGGACTTACTGATTTTGTGACGCTTGAAGCATAAACCAAACTCCGGAATGGGGTCTCCGAGGAGGAGCTATGACTCGGACGTCTGAGCTGGGCCCGGCTATGTCTATCCCGCCACCGGCGTGGACCGAAAATGGTCGTCCAAAATATGATCCCATTCCCATTCCGATACCCATACCCAGCGGCATTAAAGAAGAAGATGATGTTGAAGAGGAAGAAGAAGAATTAGGCGGTGCAAGAAAACTCTGAGGAACGACCGGTCGAAAACCCCAGTTAATCTCTTGAAGATTGGAGGGCCCATAACTAGCTGGTCCGGAGAGTCCAAGCCTAGCCGCTGCGGCGGCGGCGGCCGCCGCTTGGTGGTGGTGCTGAAAGAAATAAGATGTACCGCCACTCCCAAAACTTGTAACCACCGGCCGTGGAGCTGGCACTTGAAAAATAGGAGCCTCTCCGCCGCCGCCTAAGGGCGGTCTCATATGTAAACTCCGGTGTACTCCTCCGGGAGGTAGTAGATCAAGCTCAATCAATCCGCCGGCGCCGGAAGATGATCTTTGGCTCATCGGATCCATACTCAAACGATCAAGATTGTTGTTTTTGGTGCTAAAATTGGTTGTACTCTGATTGGTTGTTACACCACCACCGATACTGAGTTGAAGCCACGACGAGCCTCCGTCGTCAACGTCCCGGTCCAGGTGCTGCTTAGAGGTAGAACCAGCTTCTTCTTCGTCTTCTTCGTTGTTAAGATCACTGTTAGTTCTTGAATGATCATGATCTTGTTCTTGATCTTGATCTTGATCTTGATCGGCCATGTTAATATCAGATCCTCCTAAAACCCAATTAGCTGCTGCTTCTTTTTGTGTGGTGCTACAATAATTATTAGTATGGCTATTATAGTAATTATACTCATACCCTTCTCCTCCTTGTTCGGCTTCTGCTCCGCCGAGTCTGCTCATAAGATCAAAGCTGTTGCTGCCGCTGCTGTTGCTGCTCTCCGCCGCGCCGCCGTATTTACCACAATACCCTCCGCCAACATAACCTCCGTGAAAACGACGACGTTGTTGTTTTTCCGAGAGGTTTTGAGCAGGAACCATGGTCATATCCGCAAAACCCAGAATCGTCCTCCCCCGTTTCTTGCCATGGATTATTGGGAAGATTTGTGATTATTGGAAAGAGAGATCTGCAAGATGAATATGGAAGATAAGGAGAAACCCATGAACAAGAACATGCTATGGATTTTATTTGTCTGCAGCTGTTGTTTCATGGTAGCAGAGAAGGAGAAAGAAGAGAATAAACCTTGCAAATCTCACTTTCCATTAATTCTCTTTGTTTGGAAGCTTGTGGTGGGAGAGAGAAATATATATATATATATATGAAATAGTGTTTCTGAGATGAGAAAATTCAGAGCTATAGATGGTGGTCAGTCACTTGTATTTAATTATATTCTCCTTCCTTTCTCTTTCTTCATCTACATATATAATAACTATATAAAACTTTAGTTAATTTGTAAGTCCTATCGGGTAAATCATCGAAAATTTGAATCCGAATTTTGCGAATGTTAGACGCGGCAATCTTATGGACCAAACCCGGTATGGATCAATTTTTTTTCCGATAATATCATACAGAAAAATCTAATACTAACACATGTTTGTGCTAAAAGTTACATTACCACTCGATCAAGCTGACGATAATAGTATAGATCAAAATTTTAAAGTTTATTTGAATTCAATTCAAAATGTTTTTGGATTCGTTCGGAATTGTGTGCATTTCGGTGCGAGTTTGCCAACATGGCCGACCCGAGAATTTACAAACTATTTTCGATTGTATTATTTTTTGTTCATCTGAATTTGTTCTCGAACTTGAATTGTTACTTTAAAATTATGATTAAGAGGAAGAGGAGGGTGGAACAGTAATATTGTTTTTGAGTTTATTAAGACGAAATGTTTGTTACAGTTATGGTTTTCTTTTTCCAGAAGACAAATGCCCAAATATGAGGGGTCATCCAGCTAATAACTTTAGCAAGGACAAACAAAATGACTTAAAAAGGCTTTTTCTTTTTCGGATATCACAAAAAGGTCCTTTTTAGCTCTAAGTCTAATGTGATGGGGGCTTTAACATTTTTTAATTATATTATGTATTGTAAATAAATAAATAAGACATAATAATATATAGCTAACCTACAAATAGTCAAATACCAAAACGTCTAATTCAGATAACAACATATAAAAATAAAAAACTACCATCAAATTACAAATTAGGACTAATGCATAATATGGATGTACATATTCTTTTACATAGGATTTATTACCACAAGTGTCTCTAAAAGTATATAAACAAATTCAGGGACTAACTAATTTATTATGATGTCAAAAATGAAAAAGTGAATATTCATTTTAAAACGGAATGAGAAATAGACATTCATTTGCACCTCACTGATAATTGTCTATTTTTAAGAACTTAGGTGGCGTTCGTTTAGCAAATTTTAATTGAATTCCAAGGAATTTGGGACATGTTGGGTATTAAAAAATTA